>JAIUZE010004321.1:0-54498 GCA_022085475.1 Heliosperma pusillum
TCGCCTACCGAAAATCGAGTTTTTGTTGCGGCTAGTGCAACGTTCTTAGAGAAAGAATTTCTCGAGAATAGGACAAGTAATGGAACCTTCGATTTGTCGGAGATTCAAGAACCAACAACCGAGCAACCAATGGAGGAAACTGTTCCTTCATCATCGGCTGCGGTTGATATTCCTTTGGAACCTAGGAGGTCGGGTAGACACTCTATTCCTCCAGACAGATACATTGGTATGGTCGAGGAGAATGAGAGAGATGACGTTTTACTCCTAGAGAGTAACGAACCCACTACCTATAAAGGTGCCATGACCTGTTCCGACTCTAAGCTATGGCTTGAAGCCATGCAATCCGAGATGGACTCTATGTATGAGAATAACGTATGGGATCTGGTTGACTTACCTGATAAGGTTCGGCCTCTTCAGTGCAAATGGCTTTATAAAATAAAGCATTCTGTAGAAGGACAACCAGATACATACAAGGCACGACTAGTGGCAAATGGTTTCACTCAAGTGCACGGTTTACATTATGATGAAATCTTTGCACCCGTAGTCATGCTGCAGTCCATTCGGATAATCTTAGCGATTGCCGCTTTTCATTACTATTAATCTTGGCTGATGGACGTGAAAACCGCTTCTTAAACGGTTATTTTGGAGGAGGAGTTTGTAACATTTACACCGAAGGTTTCATTGATCCTAAAAAAAATCCTAAAAGGTACATAAGTTTCCATCTATGGACTTAAGCAGGCTTCTCGGAGTTGAAATCATCGTTTCGACCAGTTGATAAAAGAGAATAGATTTACTCGATCGGTCGAGGAACCATGCTTATATATCAAGTCGAGTGGGAGCAAGATTGTCTTCCTAATATTGTATGTCGATGACATACTCTTGATTTGGAATGACATACCTCTCTTAACTTCGGTAAAAGTTTGGTTAAAGAACCATTTCCAGATGAAAGATCTGGGCAAGGCACAAAGAATTTTGGGGATCCGTATCTACAAAGATAGATCACGACGGATGTTATCCCTCAGTCAGGAGTCTTATATAGATAAGATTCTTGAGAGGTTCAGCATGACCAACTCCAAGAAGGGGAACCTTCCAATGATTTCTGGGATGCAGTTGAGTAAAGCTCAGGCACCAAAGACATCGGAAGAGGTCGAGCGCATGAGTCGGGTTCCTTATGCATCAGCTATAGGATCGATCATGTATGCCATGATATGCACACGTCCAGACGTGGCATATGCATTGAGTATGACGAGTCGGTACCAAGGCAATCCAGGTGAAGCACACTGGATGGCTGTTAAGAATATCCTTAAGTACCTACGGAGGACTAAGGATTGGGTATTGACTTATGGAGGTGACACTGAGCTATGCGCAATCGGTTACGCAGATGCTAGCTTCCAAACGGATCGAGATGACTCGAAATCTCAGTCTGGATTCGTTTTTACTCTTAATGGCGCTGCGGTCAGCTGGAAAAGCTCCAAACAAAGTGTTATAGCAGATTCTACGACTGAGTCCGAGTACTATGCTGCTTCCGAGGCTGCGAAGGAAGCTATATGGATGCGTCAATTCTTACAGGGACTAACTGTAGTTCCTAGTTCGGATGACCCGATCACCATCTATTGTGATAATAGTGGTGCCATCTTCCAGGCTAAGGAGCCTAAGTCCAGCAACAAGTCTAGGCATGTACATCGGAAGGCTCACATGATCCGAGATTACGTGGAGCAAAGGGAGATAGTGATAGACAAGATTGCTACGGATGATAACGTCGCAGATCCTCTCACTAAGCCATTGAGATATGATAAGCATGAAGGGCACGTTATTTCCATGGGAATCAAACGTGTTCCTGAGTTGTATTAGTTGTTTTATATGGATTAGACACCTGTATCGTTTTCATAAAACTATCTATGAAATCATCGTATTGTTTTATATTTTGTTTTTCATGTGGGTTGTACTGACAACATTGAACACCACAAAGTGATTTGAATTACATTATATTTGTTTTGGTCCGTAATCGCCTACATGAGCTGATAACTCTGGCAATTATTCTGTGAAGTCGATTGATGGTGGGTTCAACGAGCCATAAGTCAAACAGTTGAACTGATCGCTCACATAGGCGAGTTATCATGATCCCATCGCAGGACAATTTTGTGACAACGTTATGGAGTCCTAAATTTTTCAGAACATTCGGTGCCAGGTCGTGGATAGGACGTCCATAGTGTTCCTAAGAATCGATTCTTTTGACTATCGACTGTCTCTTGAGATTAAGGCATTTTTGGGTGACTTTGGTTTCTTTCTCATGGTCGACCGTAACAGGAGGCTAAGTAGATTTTTACTGGGTCATTTCATACTGCGCTTGTATCTGCAAGATTCGAGTTGAAGAAAAAATCCAACCTTTATCAGGTTATTTGTTATTCTCAGGGCCACTCGAGGAGCTGTAACTGAAATGCATGGCCATGCTCGAATAAAGATTCGTTTATCAGTTAAGTTACTCTCTAGTCGGGGAAACCACTCTTGATACTTATCACTTGTAAACTACGACCTTTGTGAATACGGACTTTGCAAATTGGTTTACATTGAGTGGGAGAAATTTATTATGGATATGAGAATCGGTTATCGCAAATACACTTGTACGGACAAGTGGGAGATTGTTGGAGCCAGTGTCCTCCACAGTTAGTGCAATAACATAAATAAATCTCTGTAGGTTCACAGGGTATACTTTGTATAATAATCAGTTGATTAACGTTTATCAATAACGGTTGGCTTGCTAGATAAGTTTGACGTTATTGTCATACAGATGGCGGTGATCAACTGGTCCCTAAAAGTCACACCTAAAGGATGTGTTTGAGAGATGTGATTATTTGAAATAATCATATTGATGCCCTATTATATGACTAAAAGGTTAGTCAGTGCATTTGACTAAAAGGTTAGTCAATGTGATGATGAGACGATTATTTAATAACGATTAAATAATGTTAGCTGAGACGAATTAACTGTAATTCGTAAATTGGATATAAAATGTTATATTTAATTGTTGTATATAATGTGAGCTAATTAATCATAAACCGTTATAATTAATTTGCAAATTATAAATATACGGATATTTATAACTAATGTGTATTATAATGATGTCGGTCCATGACAAATGACGATTATAATATATTACATTATATTGGAAGCTAACATGACCAAAAACAAAAAGTGTCCAGATACACTCGGTTTTTCAGTCAATGGGTGGTTATTTTTTAGGAGAAAAATATCTCCCCATAACCCTAAGGAGTGCCGTGAGAAACAAAAAGGGGAAGAGAAAAAATTAGATTTTGGAACCTAACCCTAATTCATTTCTCACTTCTGCCTCTCTATCATTCACACAAGACAAAAAGTTAACAGTAACTTTTCACAAAACACAAAACCTCCTTCTCATCAGTGAGATCGTGTAAGAGGTTCTCTTTCTAGCAAAGGAGAAGGGTATTTCTCGGAGCATCTTGGGTGCAACGATTAGGAGGATATCTACCTTGATATCTCTGTTCTTTACGCCTATTGCTAGGACCGGAGGTTGATTTCTAAATCTCTATTTTTCCTTGTTTTCGTTAATGACTCGCATAATCAAGTTATTGCTTTTTCGTTATAATCCTATAATAATTGTATTGTGGGAATACCGATTTTCCCACAATAACTATTGTAGTTTTATTTCTAAAGAGACATATAAAAGTTATAATGTGATCAATCTAGTTTTGGATTTAGAGGTTCACTTTAATAAAAGTTACTATGACCTCTAAATAAAGAATATAATATCCATTGTAGTGTACGACACAAGTGTTTCACTTTTGTGAATAGAACAAGCGTTGTTTCCTTTTTATACCTGTACTTGGTCAATGGTTATGCCATACCAATCAAAGGTAATTATATTCTTGACCTAAAACTAGAAATTACTTGCCATATAGATTGTAAAAGGCTCAAAATTGGTGACCCAGATCTAATCTTGATTCTGCACTGTGTAGCACATTAAAAGGCTAGTACTGACTAGTATCCCTAAAACATTTTATTTTGAATCTTATGGTGTGTGCGAATCTTGTATTAAAGGCAAGATGATCCGTGCCCTTTTTATTGAAAAGGAAATCGAACTAGTGAGTTATTGGTCATATTACATAAGAATATGTGTGGTCCAATAACAAACACAACCAGAGATGGTAATGACTACTTCACTTTATTTACCGACGACTTAAGTAGATATTGTGTTTAATTCTACTTAATGAGGTGCTAAGAGAAATCTTTGAAAAGTTCAAAGAGCTTCAATGTGAAGTAGTTAGCCACCAAGAGTATTAGATCAAGGACTTACGACTAAATCTTAACTAGAAATATCTAAGTATTTACTTTGATTTTCACCAAAAGTATTGTGATGAAATAGTTTCACGAGTTAACTTCTCTAACACACATTATAAGATAAGGTGTTGTTGCATAGAGAAATAGAACCTTATACGATATGGTTTTATCTTTGTCAAGTCACACTGAGCCACTTGACTAACCTTGGGCTTTTATTATTTTGTCTGCTATTTCTTTTCCCACCATATTAAAGCACATTTAAAACAGTCTGATTTTATTCCATATACGATATGGATGGGTAGCGTACCTAAATTATAAGTTATCCGAATGAAACAAGTGCTCAATAATCCTACATTGATCACGAGAACAAAGCGTTTGTGGCTCGTGATACTGTCTTTCAATAAAAATACGTTTATTTCTTGATAAGTCAGAGTGGGAGAAAATGTTTCAAGAGCCACAAACTGAGCATATGGTCCGCAAAAAGTTTCCTCATTGCCTGTTCAGTAGTTGTTTCTTCGGAACCTAAGAGGTCAGGTGGAATTTTATCACTCTTTAATAGTGATGAATTCTAATATGTGACTTATAAAAGACTGTTTCTAGTTCCAACTTCTTGCTATGGCTTAGAGTCATGCGATTCGTAATGGACTCCACGCATGACGGTCATGTATGTGACCTGGTAAATTTTACTTGAAGAAGTACGACCTCTTCAATGTAAATTGATTTTTAAGATCGAAATTTGCATGGATGAACATTAAAATGTTTTCAAAGATAAATTGGTAGGCAAAGAGTTTTGCACCAACCTTAATTTTTCGATCCATTCGAATATACTTAGCGAATACAGCATTTCATAATAGTATGATGTCAATTGGATCTTAAGAACCACCTTCTTGAATACGATTCTAGAAGAGGTAGAATATTTTATATCCACATGTGGGTTCGTAGATCATATTTATCCTAACTTAATTTTGCAAGCTTAAGAGGATGTCTTAAGTAAGCACTAAGCAGGTGGAATTAGTGTATCAATCATGTCATAAAATATTTCTCGACATCTCGAGGAATTATGTTGATACATGAAGTTTAGTGGGAGTAATATGGTGTTCATCAGTCTTATGTATGGAGATATATTAATCATTTTAGATGATGGAAGATTTTGGAGAAGTAGAATACATCTCTTAATTATCTGGATTTATGGAGATAAATCTAAAAGGATATTAGCGTTGAGTCAAAATTCTTATATTGATAAGATCTTTGACTAGTTCAAGGAAGTTGAACACATGATAATTGATTCCTTTTTGCTTCCTGCAGCAGGAGCTCACCCAAGGGGCCTTGATGATCAAGCCACAAACAAGGCAAGCCTGACCCCAAGGACCCCTCAGATGGAAGCTAGAGTTAGAAGGTCCAAACAACAAGCTATGACAAGCCAAGACCAAGCCATGCCAAGCTACAACAGTGAGGGAGACAGCCCAAGGCTCAACAACCCATGCCAAGCCCCAACACAACCCACATTACCCACACAAGACAGAAACAAAACCCTTCAGGCTCAGGCAGACCAATTCACAAACCCTGTATCTAGGAGGTACACCAGGGCATCCCAACCACCCCCACCATGGCCTACCATCAAGCCAACCCACTAAGCTACAAGTTTGCCCAGGACAAACCCTTTTGAAGTCTAGTAAAAACTCATGAAACAGACACCCCAAGTTAGAGTCCAACAAACAATTAAAACAGAGAAGGTACAAGTCAGATTGTGGCTCCCTTTTGTTTAAGTCAACTTGTCATCGTCCAAGGCAGGTCTTATCTAAGTTTTAATAAGAGTAGAGAGTCCCAAGGAGCAGCAACACATCCAGGCAAGGCAGCAAGGCAACAAGAACAACAGATTTCCATTTCAGGAAAACTCCAAAACTGCTTTATTTGCTTTTGTTCAGTCTGTTTTCTTTTGTGTCTTGTGTCTGTTCTTTTTAGTTGTTGAGCTCGTCCTATTGTGAGGCTCTTAATTAGTGTCATTAGAAGTAGTTTAGATCCTAAGCTGGCCCTTGGATGATCTGTACATCCAATGGTTCACAAGTTATCAGCCCCTCTATATAAAGAGGTCTTGTATATTTGTTTCAGTTAGACTTTTATGAATGAATGAACTTTGAGAAATCCCTCAAATCTATCAAACTTGTGCTAAGAGCTGTAGTTTGAAACAAGCCTGATACATCTTCAAGGTGTTTGATCAGTGCCTTGTCTTGTGAGTCAAGTTATATCTGTGCTTTGCTGTGGTTAACTTACTTGATGTTGAGTCTAGTCTAGGGTGTTTGTGCTTTGCTGTAACACTTGAAAACTGTCTCTAAAACCAGTCTTTGAGTCCTTTCTCTTGTGCCTTGCTGTAGAGGATTGTCTCTAAGTCATATCCCCTGAGTCTTTCAGTTAAACAACTCACCCTCTCTAAAACAACATCCATTTGTTACTTGACATTGTTCTCAGTTTGAGTCAAGATAAGCAAGTTCCTTAAAACCCTGTAAGCCTTAGTAGTTTACACTCCAAATTGGTTATCAGAGCTTTGGTTGAGAGTCTTAGTGAGTTCATTTTCCCTAACTACATTTAAAACAACAAAAATAGCCCAATGAGTGAAGAGAGACTAGCAGGAGTAGAAGCAAGGATGGAGGATCTGGCTGGGATTGTAACCACCCTAACCAGAACCCTGGACCAGGTTATAGGCAACCATTTGCTTGGTGGAGGAAGAGGCAGAGGACGTGGAAGAGGCCAAGGAGGAGGCAGAGGAAGGCCACCTGATGATGAAGAGTATCCAGACTCAGATGACTCAACAAGAAGCAGAGCTTCCATCCACAGGAACACAGACAAGCATCTTAAGGTAGATATCCCTGAGTTTTCTGGTAGTCTTAATCCTGATGACTTGTTAGAATGGCTAAGAGAAGTAGAAAGGATCTTTGAGTACAAAGGATACAATGATTCCAAGTCTTTTAAAGTAGCCATCCTTAAACTGAAAGGGTATGCTTCCCTTTGGTATGAAACTATGAAAGGGTTAAGGGCTAGGGAAGGTAAAGAACCCATCAAGTCTTGGACTAAACTGAAAAAGAAACTATTAGACAAATTTGTTGCTAAGGATTACACCCAGGATCTGTTTATCAAGTTGTCTAAGTTGAAACAAGGAGACAAACCTGTTGAATCTTATCTAAGAGAGTTTGAACAACTCACCTTACAGTGTGATATAAATGAGAAACCTGAGCAAAGGATTGCTAGGTACTTAGAGGGTTTAGATAAGAACATTGCTAACAAGGTTAGGATGCAACCTCTGTGGTCATTTGATGATGTTGTCAACTTATCTCTGAGAATTGAGAAGATAGGGAAGACTAAGCCTGTTACACCAAAACCTGTTAGGCCTTTTCAAACCAGACCTTATAGTGGGTTTAGAGCCATGGATACCCCTAAGACAGCACCTCCACCTACCTTAGACAAGGGAAAGGGCATCATGGGTCAAAAGCCAAGCACTTCATTGACTGAGAACAGAATTAGGTGCTTCCAATGTCAAGGCTATGGACATTTCAGGAAGGATTGCCCTTCTAAGAAGACCTTAACTATAATGGAAGTTGAGGCTTGGGAGAAAGAGGGTCTAGTTGAGTATGAGAGGGATGAGCCTGAGGTTGAAGAAGTGGTGAGTGAGGAAGAAGAGTCTAGTCAGGAGGCAATAGTGGCACTCCCTGACACAGGCCACAGCTTAGTCCTATGGAGAGTAATGCATTCACAACAGATACCTTTGGAGGAGGATCAAAGGTCCCTCATTTTCAGGAGCAGATGTACCATACAAGGGAGGGTTTGTAACCTTATTATAGATGGAGGTAGTTGTACCAATGTGGCTTCTGTTACTATGGTTGATAAGCTGAAGTTGAGCACTCAAGATCACCCTCACCCCTATAAGTTGAGATGGCTGAGTAAGGGAGCAGAGGTTAAGGTGGATAAGCAATGTATGGTCCCTTTCTCCATTGGAAGTGTGTACAAGGATGAAGCATTGTGTGATGTGGTTCCAATGGATGCCTGTCACTTGCTATTAGGAAGGCCATGGGAGTTTGATAAAAGCTCCATACACCAAGGAAGAAGCAATACCTATTCCTTCAAGCATGGGAGCAGGAAGGTGACATTAGCCCCCTTGCCACCACATCAGAAGAGCTATGGAAGTCCAAGTATGGCTGAGGACTTTAGTGGAGTTGTATTTTTATCTGAGTCAGCAATGGTCAAAGAGTGTAGTGAGGAGCAACCTATAGTAATGCTACTATCAAAAGAAGTTCAGGAAGAGGAGTCTAAGGTGATCCCTGCAGATGTTAAGCCCCTCATTGATCAGTTCAAGGAAGTGTTTCCAGAGGAACTTCCTGATGGCTTACCCCCTTTGAGAGGGATTGAACACCAAATAGACCTTGTGCCAGGGTCTGTACTACCTAATAGACTAGCATATAGGTGTGATCCCAAGGCTACACAAGAGCTGCAGAAACAAGTTGGAGAGTTGATGAGTAAAGGGTTTGTAAGGGAGTCATTAAGCCCTTGTGCTGTGCCTGCATTGTTGGTTCCTAAGAAGGATGGAACTTGGAGGATGTGCATAGATAGCAGAGCTATCAACAACATCACAGTCAAGTATAGGTTCCCTATACCTAGGCTTGATGACATGTTGGATGAGCTGAGTGGCTCAAGGTTCTTTTCTAAGATTGATTTGAGGCAAGGTTACCATCAATTAAGGATCAGAGAAGGAGATGAGTGGAAGACAGCCTTCAAAACAAAGCATGGCCTTTATGAGTGGCTTGTCATGCCCTTTGGCCTGTCAAATGCCCCAAGTACCTTCATGAGATTGATGACAGAAGTGCTTAGGCCTTGCCTAGGGAGATTTGTGGTGGTATACTTTGATGATATCCTCATCTACAGCAAGAGCAAGGATGATCATTTGAGGCATCTTGAGGCTGTGTTTGAAATACTTAAGGAGAGTAAGCTCTTTGGGAAGCTTGAGAAATGCACCTTCATGACTGAGGAAGTCAAGTTTCTAGGATATGTGGTATCTGGTAGGGGCATTTCAGTTGATCAAGACAAGATCATTGCAGTACAGTCTTGGCCTATCCCTAAGAACATTACAGAAGTAAGAGGGTTTCATGGCCTAGCCTCTTTCTATAGGAGGTTCATTAAAAACTTTAGCACTATTGCAGCACCCCTCACTGAATGTATGAAGAGAGGAGAGTTCACTTGGACTGAGAATGCCTTGCAGGCTTTCAAACACATGAAGAAGCTTTTGTGCAGTGCACCTATCCTCAGGTTGCCAAACTTTGATTGCCTATTTGAGGTTGAGTGTGATGCAAGTGGAGTGGGAATTGGAGCTGTCCTCATCCAAGAGAAGAAACCTGTAGCCTACTTTAGTGAAAAGCTAAGTGGTGCCAAACTGAACTATTCTACATATGATAAAGAGTTCTATGCTCTTGTCAGGGCTCTAAGGCATTGGAGTCATTACCTAAAGCCCAAGCCTTTTGTCCTACACTCTGATCATGAAGCATTGAAGTACATAGGAGGTCAACATAAGCTCAGTCATAGGCATGCTAAGTGGGTAGAGTTCCTCCAATCATTCACCTTTTCTAGCAAATACAAAGAGGGCAAACAGAATGTGGTGGCTGATGCTTTGTCTAGGAGGTACACTCTGCTATCAACCATGGAGCAAAGGGTTCTTGGCTTTGAGTTCATGAAGGATATGTATCAGGAAGATCCAGACTTTGCAGAAGATTGGTTAGCACAGAAAGAGGGAACAAGGACCATTGATTCACCCTACACTCTGCAAAATGGATTCTTGTTCAAAGGAAACAAGCTGTGTGTTCCCAGAGGATCTTATAGGAGTCTATTGATCAAGGAGGTACATGGAAGTGGCCTTGGAGGACACTTTGGGGTTCAGAAAACTGTGGACATACTACAAGATCAATTCCACTGGCCTAAGATGATGGGAGAAGTTCAAATAGTGCTCAGAAGGTGTGGAGTTTGTCAAAAGGCCAAGAGTTCTTTCCAAGCAGGACCTTACACTCCCCTACCAGTCCCATGTAGGCCTTGGGAGGATGTAAGTATGGATTTCATAATGGCATTACCTAGGACAGCAAGAGGGAAGGATTCTATCATGGTGGTTGTGGATAGGTTCAGTAAGATGGCACATTTCATTGCTTGCAAGAAGACTGAGGATGCTGTGAGTGTAGCAGAGCTATACCTTGATGAGGTGGTGAGGTTACATGGAGTCCCAAGGACCATTGTGTCTGACAGAGATACAAAGTTTATGAGCCATTTCTGGAGAACATTGTGGAAGCTACTTAACACTAGGTTGTTGTTTAGTACCTCCCATCATCCTCAAACTGATGGCCAAACTGAGGTGACCAACAAGACCTTGGGAAGAATCTTAAGGTGTATAGTCAGCAAATCTCTCAAGGATTGGGACTTGAAGTTGGCTCAAGCAGAGTTCTCTTTCAATAGAGCTCCCTCAGCAGCCACATGCCACTCCCCCTTTGAAGTGGTCTATGGTACTAACCCCTTAATGCCTTTGAGTTTGTCTAATGTGTGCAGGTCAGAAGTCCACTATGATGCCAAGAAAAGGGTGGAACAAATGCTAAAACTCCATGAATCAGTCAGGAAACAAATTGAGAAGGCTAATGATCTATACAAGAAGAATGCTAAGGTTCCTAAGACCAAGAAAGACTTTGCACCAGGAGATCTAGTATGGATCAACCTAAGGAAAGAAAGGTTCCCTTCCAAGAGAAAGAACAAGCTAGAGCCAAGAGCAGATGGTCCTTTTCAAGTCATAGAGAAGATAGGTCCCAATGCCTACAAAATTGATCTACCAGGAGAGTATGCAGTCCATGGGACATTCAATGTTGGAGATCTTAGTCCTTTCTTTGAAGACTCTGAGGGAGAAGAAGACACAGGCTTGAGGTCAAGCCCTTTTCAACCTGGGGAGGCTGCAGCAGGAGCTCACCCAAGGGGCCTTGATGATCAAGCCACAAACAAGGCAAGCCTGACCCCAAGACCCCTCAGATGGAAGCTAGAGTTACAAGGTCCAAACAACAAGCTATGACAAGCCAAGACCAAGCCATGCCAAGCTACAACAGTGAGGGAGACAGTCCAAGGTCAACAACCCATGCCAAGCCCCAACACAACCCACATTACCCACACAAGACAGAAACAAAAACCGTCAGGCTCAGACAGACCAATTCACAAACCCTGTATCTAGGAGGTACACCAGAGCATCCCAACCACCCCCACCATGGCCTACCATCAAGCCAACCCATTAAGCTACAAGTTTGCCTAGGACAAACCCTTTTGAAGTCTAGTAAAAATTCATGATAACTAGCACCACCCAAGGTACCCGCACGCCGCCAACAAAACATGAAAACATGTAGTGATAGGCTAACCACAGTAGGATTGTGGCTCCCTTTTGTTTTGTACGGTGCAACTTGTCATCGTCCAATAGGCCAGGTCTTACTAAGTTCACTAATTAAGAGTAGAGAGTACAGCAAGGGGCAGCAAACCCCCCCACATTCGCAGCGACAAGCAGCAAGCTGCCCCCGAGGCATGATCAAGAACAACAGATTTCCATTTCAGGAAAACTCCAAAACTGCTTTATTTGCTTTTGTTCAGTCTGTTTTCTTTTGTGTCTTGTGTCTGTTCTTTTTAGTTGTTGAGCTCATCCTATTGTGAGGCTCTTAATTAGTGTCAGTAGAAGTAGTTTAGATCCTAAGCTGGCCCTTGGATGATCTGTACATCCAATGGTTCACAAGTTATCAGCCCCTGTATATAAAGAGGTCTTGTATGTTTGTTTCAGTTAGACTTTTATGAATGAATGAACTTTGAGAAATCCCTCAAATCTATCAAACTTGTGCTAAGAGCTGTAGTTTGAAACAAGCCTGATACATCTTCAAGGTGTTTGATCAGTGCCTTGTCTTGTGAGTCAAGTTATATCTGTGCTTTTCTGTGGTTAACTTACTTGATGTTGAGTCTAGTCTAGGGTGTTTGTGCTTTGCTGTAACACTTGAAAACTGTCTCTAAAACCAGTCTTTGAGTCCTTTTTCTTGTGCCTTGCTGTCGAGGATTGTCTCTAAGTCATATCCCCTGAGTCTTTCAGTTAAACAACTCACCCTCTCTAAAACATCCATTTGTTACTTGACATTGTTCTCAGTTTGAGTCAAGATAAGCAAGTTCCTTAAAAACCTGTAAGCCTTAGTAGTTTACACTCCACTTCCGCTGCGGGATCAATTATATACGTTGTGATGTATACTCAATCCGACATTTCGCATGCTTTGAGCATGACAAGTCGTTTGCAATCAAATCCAAGTGAGAGTCATTTGATAGCCATAAATAACATCCTTAAGTACTTGCGAAAGACTAAAGACATGTTCCATGTGTTTGGAGTTTACAGTGAGTTGTCTGTAACGGGTTACACAGACTTCAGTTTCCAAACTGATCAATGTGATTTGCAATCACGAACTGGCTGTTTTTTATAGAAGATTTATCTGTTGGAAAAGTACCAAGCAGAAAGGACTGTTTGAAAGGTTCCAAGTAGGAGTGACATTTCCAAATCTAAATGTCATGTATCCGATGGAAATGTTCCAGGCAGTTTATCATTGCGGATTTCACAACGGAAATGGAGTACATTGCATCATATGAGGATGCATATGAAAGTAGCTAGGATTCGACAGTATTGGAGGGACTAGAAGTAGTTCCTATAGTTGTATATCCTATCCCATTATACTGGTAAAATAGTGGGAGCTACCTTTAGGCTAAGGGGCCTAAGTCTGGATTCAGACCTAGACATGTACTCAGAAAGTTTTATATAATATGAGATTACGTAGACAAAGAGAAATAACAATCAGAATGATGGGAAAGATGTAAATATTGCTAATCCATTAGTTATGTTTTTGCAGGCTGAACATGATAGTCATGTCATTTCAATGGGGATTGAAATATATACCTGAATTGCTAGAGATTATGAGATATGAAATTATTGATAGCGTATCAATTTTTCCAAATATTAGATAATCGCATTCGTTGTTAGAGTTTCATTAAAACTCCTTATTTAGTTTGACTAAATTTTAATACTTTGTTTATCCGAATTGGTTGGAAGAAAAGTTGAACCCAATTCAAGTGAACATGATGAACTCACTGTTTTTGTCTCTAGTCACTCATTTGAGGTGACGTCTCGAAGTGACTAGATTGTAAGTCAATCGATGGTTGGTTCAGCACCATGGGGTCATGGAGATGACTGGTCGTTTACATAGACAGATTGTTGAAACACTCTATCGGGCACTGACCATAATAGAGTCCCTTATCAAAATTGTTGAAGCCTGGTCGTGGCGGAAATTTCAATTTTATTCGTACGAGTCGATTCTTTAGACTGGCGACCATTTACCTGAGTCGGCGTAGTTTCCGATTGAATTTGGTTTTTGTCCTAGTTCGTGCCGTGAAAGGAGGCTGATGGACATCTTCTGGGTCATGGTGATCTACATCATACAGTGTAAGATGGGTCAACAGGAATTGTCCACCCACGTTGGGTATTAACATCTTCGGGCCACTCGAGGAGTAGTAACTGGAAATGTGTGGCCAAGCTCATAAGAGATCTCTGGTAGATTTTCCGTTCAGACAGTTACTCTCCCAGTTCGAGAAAACCACTCTATTTAGAATTTTCAATCGCAAGTACGACCTGTAAGACACCTTGCGATGACCGATGAGTGGGAGGATGTGACACAAAAGAGACAATAGAATCGGTAGCACACAACTTGTCGAGACAAGTGGGAGAAATTTTAGGAGGAGGAGTCCTCCGCAATAGTGTTGCTACATGCACAACTTGTATCGTACAAGTGGGAGATTGTTGGAGTAAGTGTCCTCCACAATAGTGCATTTATATAATAAATCTCATTTGGAATATACGTGGCATGATTAGTATATTTTGATACTCCACGTTAGTTGATTAACGTAAATCGGTAACGCTCAGCTGACTAGAGTTTGACGTTATTGTCGTATGATGGCGGTGATCAACTGATCCCTTTAGGTCACACCTATAGGATGAGACCCAAATAGAATACTAATTATTTGTACACGATACAGTTTAATTAGAGCATTACATATATTTGATATGTACGTTTAGTTACGAGAGTTATTTATTAATTGAGTTAGGAACTCATTCCAGTTAAGTTTATTAGTCAATTATACGATAACTGACTGAATAAATTTTACGTCTTACTTTAATACGATTAAATAAGATTTAATTTAATGATTAATAGTTAATTCATTAAATTAGTTGAGGTTTATGCATATATTTTGAGGTAGAGGTAATTAGTTAATTATATTTAGAAAGAGTTGTAAAATAAATTAACTGGGCATTGTAGGACCCATTATATATTGATATAATAGTAAAATATCACTTAAAAGTTAAGTACATATTGTTTATTAATTTGAGTCATATAATTGTTATATGATCAAATTAAACACTTAATTATACAAGATAATTAAGCATATGATTAATAAGTATTTGTGGGACAAATATCAAAAATCAAAATTGTCCATATAAGACATATGTGGACCGGTTTTAGCTAGTAGAAATGTGACAACCCTCACGAATGCGGAAATATAAAACAAACAAGCATGTGAATTACATAGCGGAAATATGAAGTTTTAAAAACTTTTATACATGCAAGGAAAGAATACGAGGAGTGTCAAATATCACAAACTAAAGTACGAATTATACTACAACAAGAGACGAAGTCTCTCCAAAATGTTAACAAGTAAAAGTGTTTAGCAAACAAGCTAAAATCGTCTAGAGGTGTTTTAATCCAGGGACAACGCCCGCTAGCTCACACCCGAACCCAAAATGTCAAGCAAAAAGCCATCCATGCAAGCAACCTGTTCATTCATGAAAAACATGAACGCCACAATCAGTGGGGAGTAACTGCGGGTTCTCCCAGCCATATCACATTAAACGTACATAGAAGGAAATACAAAAGTAAAATCATGCATATATGAATATACATGTGAGATACGATAAGAATAAATAGGCAATTCGATAAATAATGATAAGAACATATGGAATACAAATCCGAATCCATCATGTTATTCAAAGACTCGGGGAAGACACTCGTAGGCAACCGAATACGCTCACTAGGGCTTACATCTCACCGTTAGCGGTATAAGTTTGATAAGATTGAGACTCGACAAACAACCATGCCAAGTCATGCGATGATCACAATAAAATCCATCATATTATCATCCATTCAAACGTACCAATACATAGACGATGCCCAATCATGCAATGACCATGAATGATAAGTCATGAAATCACGCATTCAAGAACGACGACACAAAGACGACATCTCTCACGGTAAATGAAACGCACTAGCACCGTGTACATGGCAAGTATGATTAAAAGGCATCCACGGGAGAAAAACCTTCCCTGAACGCATACACGATTCAATCCATTTCGTATATGTAGACTAATTTCCTCCTGGTAGGAACGATAATAAACCGGCTCCTAATCTAAACCTGGCCAGATTCTCGGAATCACATTTTCCGATTCGACATGCGATTTTAATATAACAACGTTTCGCATCCAAGGCTCGGTCAATCACATGACGCCGAGTACCCCAAATTCGGTAGATCAATTCACGAAAGAGGCGAAAAAGAGCACAAGCCTCATAACAAGCGGTACGCTACATGCAAATCATAACAAGCGGTACGCTACATGCAAATACCACCTCGCAAGTACACAATATTTGACGGATGGGTCGATCAACGCATAGCGTTCAACTCCCAACAACGTCGTCGTATGCCCACTAACACATGCATTTAAGCAGTAGGATACCTCCTCGTTCCGACATTCTAGCCTTACGAACGTGGAGGTAGCCAAGGGAATGAGAGTACAAAGCACAAGACAAAATAGTGCTCAAACTGTATCATTTGTAAAAACCGACTCAAAGTGGGACATAGGAAAAACCGTCACAAAACATGTGATACAAGCGAATGAAATATCATATATCCAAAACGAATATTAGAAGTCACTATGCGAACTATTTTAAATTACGAGTTTTAGAAATTATAAGAGAAAAACACAGCCGTGTTCCAGGCCGGTCTGGAGGCCGGCGGCCGGTACCCCGGCTCGGAGCACAACTACACACAAAAAGCAAGTTTGGAAACTAACTAAAATAAGGGTCCACTTCAAACGGTCATAACTAGAGTTCTAGAGATGCAAATGCAGAAATTCCAAGTCGAGGTGATAGCTTATCCTCTTACGGTTCCAACGATAGGTCACAAGCCCAAAACAAGCAAGTAACGAAGGAGATATGATCATTCTACGAAAAAGGGTCGGTGCAGTGAGTTCCCAGCCGGCCAGGAGCCGGTACCAGGAGCACCAGTTCACCCGAGAACTTCATCAAGCATTCAATTATTTTCAATTCTCATAATCTACTTCTATTAACTATCAACAATCAATATTCATCATCAACAATCATCAACTAACAACATTCATCATCAATAACATGAATCCTAAGCTTTCTAATCGTATTCTAAATACGAATTCTAACATATAAAGCATGTAAAACACGTAAATGATATCGAGTAACCCTTCACCGTTACCTTTACGCGTCTTTAATCGATTCTAAACCTTCCTAGTCTCCACCTACATACAATTAGATAATAAAAGATGAATATCATTCACCTTGAGAAAGACGGATAATTTAAAAAGCGAGAAAGACGGTAATTTTATTACCAATACGGATAGAGGAAGCTAAGAGGGGAAGAATAAGACGAACTTACGTGAATTTCAACAAGAAACGAGTGAGCTATGATGATTCTAAGATTGGATCAAAGATGGAGGCAAGGGTTTTGGTTTGCTTAAGGAAGAAGTAAGTTTGATTTGTGTTGAATGAAAAATAGGTTAAGGGAGGGAGTATGAGGGAAATATAAGGGAAAAAGTCAAAGAAAGTCAAGCTCGCCTTAAGACGGGATTCTCATGGAATCTCGCGGAAATTCCAAATACGAACTCGGAAATTCAAAATTCGACTCGGAAAATAAAATTTACGATTAAAACTATATTTCACTGAAAAGTAACCGTAAAATATTTTTACTATAAAAATAGGGTACATTTCCGGGTGTTACACTTAATATAGGAGGGAAAGCCGTGGGTGTTACATCCCACCTCCCTTTAAGAACGTTACGTCCTCGTAACTAAATATTTGGCTCAAATAGTTCTGGATACTTAAGCTCCAAGGTTTCCTCGGCTTTCTAAGCGCGGGCGTCATTGGTTGACCATAACACCTCCTCAATTACATCCAAGGTCTCATATTGGCCTATGGTTTTAGGCTTAATTTTCCTTTCTTACGCAATCGCATCACCCTTCTCCTAGGAGATATCCTAAACAACAACAACTTATCTACCAATGATGGTTAATTTCTGTTCTTTACTCATGGTTAATAATCGATCGCTATGTTGGTCCGTTTTATAGTTTCGCGAGAAATGATCAACACTTCCTCTTTCATCCAATTGCATCTTCTATCTTTATTATTTTCATCTACAATTACACATATACACGTGTTCCACAAAATCCATTAACCTCTTGCGGTTTTACTAACTTCTTTAATCCAAAACTCTTAAATTCATCTGTTTTACCTCAAAATGGAAACAAATTTTTATCCTCAATCTCGAAATGATATACAACTATTAATAATTTCATTAAATCCAATTCTGCATTATATTATAGTAGTCATTAACTTAATTTTTCGAATTTACACTGTCGTATCATCATTCACCTTAAGCCTCATAACACTCCATGTATCACATTTTGAAATTAATTTAGCAGCCTTTATTAAGCGTTATTTGAGAACATCACAATTCATTTATCCGTTATCTCACATCCACCAACTATATATGGTATATCTCAAATCCCTTATTGATCATTAAAACGAACACAAACTCTACTAGTTTTAGCATTCTCTATTGACGTCAAAACACTAATAGGCCAATAAGGTTTCCCCTAAAATTCACCCTTAGATTTTCTCCATTGGTCAATTACCATAATTGATAACATTCTTCTTAGTATAACTTTCTTAAAACATTATCTCTTCATATGCTACAAGCCTCCAACAACTATGAAAACTCTTTACAAATTGTTATAACGTTTACCTCAAATAGCCAAGTGTTCCTCAAGAATCACAATCCATATCATGTTACGTCAGACTTCTATCTTTCACTTAAGTTCCATTGATCATGTCCATTACTTTTCCATAAAATATGTATCCTTAATCATATCCTTAACTTCATCACAAATATTATATCCATTTGCTCTTTGGTGAACAATTGTATATAAGCCTCATATCCTCTTTTGACTTCCGCGACATTACATTCTCTTTTCACAATTAATCATATCTTATGCCTCTTTACTGAATCCACACTCTAACAAGAATTCCTTCAAGTATATTGGTAATGGCTTGTTCTTAATTTCTTAGGACGCGTAATATCGAACTTACTACACAAGATCACACCAAACAGTTGGCTACTATCCCAGTGTCCATTCTATTTCTAATAACTATTATTCTTTCCAAACATACTACTTTCATTCCAATAAAAGATAGAGATATAATATTATATTATCTCATTTATACAAATAGTGTCTCATTTCACTCCTTCAACATATGAGACTTAAAGATCTCAAATCGATTTCAATGTCATGGATAGTATCTCTAACTACTACCTATAGCGTTTATATCACATACAGTTAATTAGACAACAATCGTATGTATAACATCTCACAGTATTATTCACATGATTGAAATTCTTCCTTAAAACTAGACATCAACAGCGTATACGTCGTCTCGTACTACCATTCATACAACTGATACCTCAACAGTCATTTTTACCATCAGGACTAAGCATCCAAGGTTATTCAACCAATCTTATATCATAGTCATTAGGCCAACATTGTACCAACTCAAGTATGCATCTTTGTATGAATAATAAATAGGCTAATAATTGCCCAAGCTAATATTCACCCTTTATTGTCTTAGATAAAATAATTATAAATATCCACGATATAATTAGCTTATATGTTCCTAATAACCAGACTGTACCCACGTGTACTACATATATCCTCATAATTATCACCATTGAAATCCCACTCGAATTCCACACTAGATCACACTCTTCCTCGTGTTCATCACCTTGTCCTGCCTTCTCTAGTGACGTATATCATCTCCCTTTCTTTAATTAGAATTAATCAACAACTCGTTATAGCTAGTTAGACTATATAGCTCATAGTTATCATGATCTCAATCTATAAGCTCAAATTACAGATCTTATCTACTCTGTTTCTTTTAATAAAGTTAACTACCCTAAATTTTTTTAAATTTTTTTGTACATAATCTCTTGTCACTCCACATGTTTCATATTCATCCAACTAACTTCTTTATTTCATGGTGTGGTTGGTAAGCTATCTTAAACACGTGAACTTATATTTCTTACTAATGTGTCCACAAGGTCTAAAGAAGCGTCTCAAAGAGGTCAAATATTATAATATATTTTACTCGGACAAACTGTTCATTCTAATTACCTTTAATTTTAAACAAAATCAGACTTTATATTCATCACGCATCCGAGCCTCAAATATACCTCACATATTACAAACCAATAGATGATTCTTTCAACTCTTTTCGCAAATTCAAATAACAATTACCATAAGTAAACTAGTTCTTGAACACACCTCAATAAAATTCACTTACATCACTCTAGGCCATTGTTCTACTCATCCCAAACGTTTAAATTGTTCTTCCTCCTCATGTATATCAAAATTAAAGTGATCTCTTGATACTAATTATTTCAAACTATTCTCCTCAATTAAGAACCACAACCATTTGTGCTAAGCTTTCATTCTTTCAAAGTCATGTTGCAACCTAAATCACCAATGTCATACCTATGTAATTCCTTGGTCATACTAAAGCAAAAGATGTATCTACCCTCTCATTTAAATCTACGAAATTCTCCACCAAAATGTATTAATAACCCATATATTACGATTTACATCTCGACGACTCAACTTCATCATTGATCCAATATAGTCCTTATACCTATCCTCACAATACCATTCAGTTCATTAAGTGGAGTCAATTTGATAACATCATATTCTATTCCAATATACTCTATTCCAATATCTTTTCATTATTCAAAGCATAATCACCTTTAATATCCACATCATAAATATCATCCCAATTGAGCAAGTCATATTACCTCGATTCTCTCAGCTAATACCTCTCATCAATTATTTTCTACACATGCTATCTCTAAACCACCGATCTTCACATTACATCATCATCATTCTCAAATCTAATAGCATAAATATTCATCTTTTTTTTTTCTTTCAACTAAATAGTTCTTGATAATCCACCAACTTAAATCGAATCATTGGTATAATAATCTTTCAAGAAAAATTATCTACTGATATATCTCAATAACTTTTGTATCATTATAACAGCAGTAACATACTTATCAATACCTCAATTCATCGCCCATTTACGAAGAAATATTTAGTCCTACATCTCACAAATTTCCAAGATTTCTTAATCAACAACCACAAATAGGTGTATTCAGTCATGCAGACTTCTCTAAGTTCCAAATTTCTCTCAAAGTTATCCTTGTTATATAGTCTAACTAACTTTTCAAGTAAGCTTTTTTACATCAGTTTCTTGCATATCAACAACTAATTAACAATATCTTCCTTACCATATGGAACATTCTCAACACACTAAGATTTCCATATAAAATGTACCATTACATTGATCCTATAGGCAATGTCCCTTAAAGAATGTTCAGATATACCTACTATACTTTCACTTTGCTTATATATACCAAAATTTTAATGCCCACTTATTGTCCAAAATCTTTACACAATTTTTTTAACCTCAATTAAACACTAGCATAGTTCCACTTTAAGTCTCATCACAATAAACAATACCAAAGGCTAATAAGTAGTGCAACATATGATTTTAATTATATTATTTGTCATTTTTAAATCTAGGATTATACTCTCACGTAAATCTTCACTTGTAATATCAAGTCTCAAAATCCATAATCTCTATAATTCAATAGGGTTAAAACAATTTACAACTCACGGCTTCAATTAGTTAAATGATCACTAAAACTATAACATCCTGTTACAACTCCAAATAGAACCAATAGCCATATCATGCAATATATTCCCAATAATGATCGCTATCACATTACAATTTGAATTATAAGACAAATTCTCATGTATATAATCTCAACGAATTCAATATGTTACACATCTAGCTCAAGTACCATCACAAGTTAAGATTCCATTCCATAACACCATATTATGTGCATGCTCAATTTCACTTCAAATCATATTAACATACAACATTGCATACCATTTCCATATCTTACAAATCATAATGTTCAATCAGTCAAGTCGATTCCAACAATTCGTAACATACATCCCATGCAATCCCACACTCATCTCACACGCGTCATTTATTATAGTTATTATTATTTTATTTTTTTAAAAAAAAAAAATTTTGAAAATATTTACTTAGGTCGGTCGATTCACGGGCGGTGAAGAGATATGAAGATCTAATCACCTATCCAAGAAGGAAACGCGCTCTGATACCACTTTGTAACACCCCCAATATCCTCTTAGTTTAAAATTCCAACTTCATATAAAATAGGATAATGGGTGTACCACAATGTAATCAAATGTGGTAATAGAACCATGATTTAAAGCAAAAAGGATAAAAGTCCATAGGAATAAAAACCAAGGTGATAAAATCCGTTTACAACATTCCAAATTTAGCGGAGGCAAATCAAAAGTTATAAGTCTCAAAAACCATCAAATATTTTTAAAGTTCAAACTTCAAATATTCCATGATAGCGCGCTCTCCCCAAGAGTTCTCGACTCTACTTTCCACAAGTACCTGTCATACCATCTACTCACACAGTTTGTGGTCATCGCAGGTCCAATAAAGGACAAAACAAAAAAAGGGTCAACAATAATGTTGTGTAAGGTAAACAATCCGAAAATAAGAATTGGTAAGTTGTAGAATACTAACTTGAATTACATTTTCAAAACAATGTATGAGATATAAGATTTTTCAACAACATGTGGTATTTCATATAGTCAAGAAGAAATCATGAGTGTTTCCAAACTTTTCGAATCACATTCATTCCAATACCTTTCCCATTTAAAAGAAAACATTTCTTTCCATAAGTTTCCAACATCTTCAAAACCACATTTCTTCCAATACATTTTCATTTGAAAGAAAACATTTCTTTCGATAAGTTTCCATCATCGGTATACTTGGATAGAGGCCGTATGGAGAGGATCCCCTCGCCCTAGTCCGGATAAGACGGGGTTCACCAAACCATGTACTAAACTGTCCAAACATCTCGAGTGTGCACACCCCTCCAAGGGCCAACCCCAAGGAGGAAGATAAGAGGACAGGGTCTCGATCAACTAACCCCCACCAAAAGCTCTGTATAGGAGGTCCCTTATTTGGGACAACCTACCGCTCTACCAAAACCGTTTCAGATTCAATATCAAAACCTTTCTAAACAATTAAATCCATTTCCTTGAAATTAAACATTTCCATAACTTGTACAAAAGATCAAACGGTTTTGGTTTTCAAAGCTCTTAAATATCATAACTCCTTCATTTCATTTCAAACACGATTCCATTTTCAAAAGATCGGACAACATCAATCATCTTCAATATTCCTTTTATCACAATAATTCCAACTAATAACAACAATCATTACAAGCATATTAATTATTACAACATTCAGAGCAATACTCAATAGTTCAAGAATATGTACGGATTAGTGTTTTCCCTTACCTCACAAGGTTGCTTAGGGAGCGGTTACAACGCCTCTTCTAAAATATGTATAAAATATCGATTACTAATGCATCCAAGTCGGTTCTTAACTTTCTTGTTTTACATTACTTGAATTATACGGTTTCTATTATGTTAAGTTCCGTTAACTAACTCATCCCGCTCTATAGTCTATAAATATGATTTAGCATAAAACCAGAATGTATAATGATTTATTGGTTGGTTTTGTCAATAAGCATACATGCAATGAGATTAAGCAAGTTATATTAACCTAACTACCCTTCACGATTTTTCAGTCGGAAACAGAAACTTTAAATTTTCGTATCTCTCTCGTTACTAATCATTTTGATAAGTGGTCAGTGGGGTTGGATTCCTTGAGATGTCCTCTAACTTTAATATACATAGGGTTAAATCCTAAAAAGGTCTCTAAGTTGTATTAATTTATGGTTTAACAAAATCTGTTTAAAAACGAGTCTTAATATGTTATTAGGTTGGAAATGTTTTTAACAAATCGAAATGCCAAGATTCAGAAGTCTAAAGTGCTCTACTTTCCTAATAGTTTAACATATTAAAATATGAGATTTTAAAAATGTTAATAAGTAAAATTTCAAAAGCCTTTTCTGAAGATGACAAGTTTTCACTAGTAAACTATTAAGCTCATTAATCTCGTTTTTTCCAGATAATAGAACAAACTTTTAAAAATAATAATAAATTGAAAACATCATGTTTTAAGGCGTGGTCTGTTTGTTTGGATTCATTTATGAGTCTCCTAACTTTAAGTCCTTCTAGGTCTAAGTCTAAAACGGAGTTTAAGATACCCAAAATCATGTTTTGCCAGAATCACGTTTTAGTGTATGATTTTTCATTTACAAACGGCACATGAGAATATGACAAAATTTTGTATACAAGTTATAGACATGCAGAGGTACTACATATATTGTTTTCACACTAAGATAACAAGCTTAAGTCCGATTTATATTCTGTTCATAATCAACCTCCGGATTTGACACTTTGATGACTGTTACGTGCTTAGGTTCATGCATGCATGAATGGAGACTCTTATAGTTCGTTTTAGGATTTTTTTTACTCGTGTTTAAGTGATGAATGAGAATAAAATCAGAAAAGTGTAGTGTGTTTAGTCCTTACAAGGTGAAGAACTTAGTGTTTAGGCAAGATCCTCCTCCTAGCTTTCTTCTTCTTCTTCTTCTCCTTCTATTGGTTTCTTCCTTGCTCTCCCCCTCTCTGTATTTTTGTTGTTGTTTTTGTTTTGTTTTGAATGAAAATCTGATGGGATTGAGTTATGAGTAAATAGGAGTGGTTATGGGAAGAATAAAAAAAAGGGTGTTGGGAAGAGGGGGAGTAGGGGTGTAGGGGGGGTGGCACAAATGGGAAAGAGGGGTGTCTTTTTTTCTCATTGGACCAATTGCTCTAGGCATGCCATAGGATTTTAGGGATCATCATGGCTGCTAGGATTTTGTTGTAGGTGGTGTTAAATCCGGTTTGCGCGCGGCGAAAAATGATGGGCGAGACAGTGTGTTTTATGCAACCTCAAAATGCAATACGATTTTACCAATTACCGACACAAGAATTGTGTATATGTTCTTTTCTTATTTTGTCATGGGTGAATTAATTTAAGGAATACATTTTATTATTATTTATTCTTAATGTTCGACAATAATATTTATTATTAAATTTAGCAACTCAAGGTCGCGGTAATTGTATCGTTACTAAATTTCCATTTTATCTCTTATTGATTTTAACCTCTTAAAACACTTTATTATAATTAGTCTTAATTTATATTTTTTTTTTATTGACGGATTTTACGGGTATTACAACTATATACTCACTAGGGCTTATATCTCACCGTTAGTAGCATATACTTGATAAGATATAGACTCGACATATAAACCACGCCAAGTCATCCAACGGTCACAAATAATCAACATATAAACATCCATCCAAACATACGAATATGGTAACATAATCTCTCACGGTTAATGACACTTACTAGCACCATGTACATAGCAACAATGATCAAAACACGTCCATGGGATAAACATTTCCCTGAACCATACACGATAAACATTATGTATATGAAAGACTCATTTCCTCCCGGTAGGACGACGATAATAATACGGTCCTAGTCTAAACCTGGTCAGAATCTCGGAATAAACGTGTTCTGATTCGACATGCGATACACATTTCGCATCCAAGACTGAGTCAAACACAGAAGCAGATTACCCCAAATTCGGTCACAACTACACGAAAGAGGTGGAATGAGCACAAAAATAATAATCAAGCGGTACGCTACATGCAATGACACCACCTTGCAAGGATAAAACATTTGACGGCCGGATCGATCAACGCATTGTGGTCGCCTCCCAACAACGTTGTCATATCCCCACTAAAACATGCATACAAGCATTAAGGATACACCTCCTCGTTCTGACATTCCAGTCTAACGAGCAAGGAGGTATAGCTGGGGAATGAGAGTTCATAGCACTTAACGATTAGTGCTCAAATCAAAACATAGGTAAAACCGACTCAAAGGGGGACATATCAAAAACCGTCACAAAACATGCGATATAAGCGAGTGGGATATCATGTATTTTAAACATGAATATTTAAAGCTATTACGTAAATTTATACGATAAATGAACCATATAAACTATTATAAATGAGAGTATAAGGAAAGAAAAGGGAAAGGAAACACAGGGTGTGTGCAGCAGGAGCTCACCCAAGGGGTCTTGATGATCAAACCACATACAAGACAAGCTTGACCCCTCAGATGGAAGCTCGAGTTACAAGGTCTAAACAACAAGCTATGACAAGTCAAGAGCAAGCCAAGCCAAGCCACCCCAATGAAGAAGACAGTCCAGGGTTCAATAGCCCATGCCCACCCCCAACACAACCCACATTTCCCACACAAAACAGAAACAGAACCACTCAGGCCCAGACAGACCAGTTAACAAACCCTGCATCTAGGAGGTACACCAGAGCATCCCAACCACCCCCACCATGGCCTACCATCAAGCCAACCCACTAAGCTACAAGTTTGTCCAGGACAAATCCTTTTGAAGTCTAGTAAAAACCCATGAAACAGACACCCCAAGTTAGAGTCCAGCAAACCCATTAAAAACAGAGAAAGTACAAGGCAGTTTGTGGTTTCCTTTTGTTTAAGTCAACTTGTCCTCGTCCAAGGCAGGTCTTATCTATGTTCTAAATAGAGTAGGGAGTCCCAAGGAGCAGCAACACATCCAGGCAAAGCAACAAGGCAACAAGAACAACAAATTTCCATTTCAGGAAAACTCCAAAACTGCTTTATTTGCTTTTTGTTCAGTCTGTTTTTTGTGTCTTGTGTCTGTTCTTTATAGTTGTTGAGCTTGTCCTATTATGAGACTCTTAATTAGTGTCAGTAGTAGTAGTTTGAATCCTAAGTTGGCCCTTGGATGATCTGTGCATCCAATGGCTCACAAGTTATCAGCCCCTCTATATAAAGAGGTCTTGTATGTTTGTTAGAGCAGACTTTTATGAATGAATGAATTAAACTTTGAGAAATCACTCAATGTTATCAAACTTGTGCTAAGAGCTGTAGTTTGAAACAAGCCTGATACATCTCCAAGGTGTTTGATCAGTGCCTTGTATTGTGAGTCAAGTTATACCTGTGCTTTGCTGTGGTTTAACTTACTTGCTGTTGAGGTTAGTTTATGGTGTTTGTGCTTTGCTGTAACACTTGAAAACTGTCTCTAAAACCAGTCTTGAATCCTTTTTCTCTTGTGCTTTGCTGTAGAGGACTGTATCCAAGTCATATCCTTTGTATCTTTCAGCTAAAATAACTCACAATCACTAAAACAACACCCCTTGTTACTTGATATTGTATTCAGTTTGAGTCAAGCTGATCAAGTCACTTAAAACTTGTGAACCTTAGTAGTTTACACTCCAAATTGGTTATCAGAGCTTTGGTTGAGAGTCTTAGTGAGTTCATTTTCCCTAACAACATTTAAAAACACAAAAATAGCCCAATGAGTGAAGAAAGACTAGCAGGAGTAGAAGCAAGGATGGAGGATCTGGCTGGGATTGTAACCACCCTAACCAGAACCTTGGACCAGGTTAGAGGCAACCATTTGCTTGCTGGAGGAAGAGGTAGAGGTCGTGGAAGAGGCCAAGGAGGAGGCAGAGGAAGGCCACCTGATGATGAAGAGTATCCAGACTCAGATGACTCAACAAGAAGCAGAGCTTCCATCCACAGGAACACAGACAAACATCTTAAGGTAGATATCCCTGAGTTTTCAGGTAGTCTTAATCCTGATGACTTATTAGAATGGCTTAGAGAAGTAGAAAGGATCTTTGAGTACAAGGGATACAATGATTCCAAGTCTTTTAAAGTAGCCATCCTTAAACTGAAAGGGTATACTTCCCTTTGGTCTGAGACTATGAAAGGGTTAAGGGCTAGGGAGGGTAAGGAACCCATCAAGTCTTGGACTAAACTGAAAAAGAAACTGTTAGACAAATTTGTTGCTAAGGATTACACCCAGGATCTGTTTATCAAGTTATCTCAGTTGAAACAAGGAGACAAACCTGTTGAATCTTATCTGAGGGAGTTTGAACAACTCACCTTACAATGTGATATAAATGAGAAACCTGAGCAAAGGATTGCTAGGTACTTAGAGGGCCTAGATAAGAACATTGCTAACAAGGTTAGGATGCAACCTCTGTGGTCAGTTGATGATGTTGTCAACCTATCTCTGAGAATTGAGAAGATAGGGAAGACTAAGCCTGCTACACCAAAACCTGTTAGGCCTTTTCAAACCAGACCTTATAGTGGGTTTAGATCAATGGATACCCCTAAGACAGCACCCCCACCTACCTTAGACAAGGGTAAGGGCATCATGGGTCAAAAGCCAAGCACTTCATTGACTGAGAACAGAATTAGGTGCTTCCAATGTCAAGGCTCTGGACATTTCAGGAAGGATTGCCCTTCTAAGAAGACCTTAACCATAATGGAAGTTGAGGCTTGGGAGAAAGAGGGTCTAGTTGAGTATGAAAGGGATGAGCCTGAGGTTGAAGAAGTGGTGAGTGAGGAAGAAGAGTCTAGTCAGGAGGCAATAGTGGCACTCCCTGACACAGGCCACAGCTTAGTCCTATGGAGAGTAATGCATTCACAACAGATACCTTTGGAGGAGGATCAAAGGTCCCTCATTTTCAGGAGCAGATGTACCATACAAGGGAGGGTTTGTAACCTTATTATAGATGGAGGTAGTTGTACCAATGTGGCTTCTGTTACTATGGTTGATAAGCTGAAGTTGAGCACTCAAGATCACCCTCACCCCTATAAGTTGAGATGGCTGAGTAAGGGAGCAGAGGTTAAGGTGGATAAGCAATGCATGGTCCCTTTCTCCATTGGCAGTGTGTACAAGGATGAAGTATTGTGTGATGTGGTTCCAATGGATGCCTGTCACTTGCTATTAGGAAGGCCATGGGAGTTTGATAAAAGCTCCATACACCAAGGAAGAAGCAATACCTATTCTTTCAAGCATGGGAGCAGGAAGGTGACATTAGCCCCCTTGCCACCACACCAGAAGAGCTATGGGAGTCCAAGTATGGCTGAGGATTTGAGTGGAGTTGTATTTCTATCTGAGTCAGCAATGGTCAAGGAGTGTAGTGAGGAGCAACCTATAGTAATGCTGCTATCAAAGGAAGTTCAGGAAGAGGAGTCTAAGGTGATCCCTGCAGATGTTAAGCCCCTCATTGATCAGTTCAAGGAAGTGTTTCCAGAGGAACTTCCTGATGGCTTACCCCCTTTGAGAGGGATTGAACACCAAATAGACCTTGTGCCAGGGTCTGTACTACCTAATAGACCAGCCTACAGATGTGATCCTAAGGCTACACAAGAGCTACAAAAGCAAGTTGGAGAGTTGATGAGTAAAGGGTTTGTAAGGGAGTCATTAAGTCCTTGTGCTGTGCCTGCATTGTTGGTTCCTAAGAAGGATGGGACTTGGAGGATGTGCATAGATAGCAGGGCTATCAACAACATCACAGTCAAGTATAGGTTCCCTATACCTAGGCTTGATGACATGTTGGATGAACTAAGTGGCTCAAGGTTCTTTTCTAAGATTGACTTGAGGCAAGGTTACCATCAATTGAGGATCAGAGAAGGAGATGAGTGGAAGACAGCCTTCAAAACAAAGCATGGCCTTTATGAGTGGCTTGTCATGCCCTTTGGCCTGTCAAATGCCCCAAGTACCTTCATGAGATTGATGACAGAGGTGCTTAGGCCTTGCCTAGGGAGATTTGTGGTGGTATACTTTGATGATATCCTCATCTACAGCAAGAGCAAGGATGATCATTTGAGGCATCTTGAGGCTGTGTTTGAAATACTTAAGGAGAGCAAGCTCTTTGGGAAGCTTGAGAAGTGCACCTTCATGACTGAGGAAGTCAAGTTTCTAGGATATGTGGTCTCTGGTAGAGGCATTTCAGTTGATCAAGACAAGATCATGGCAGTCCAGTCTTGGCCTATCCCTAGGAGTATTACAGAAGTAAGGGGATTCCATGGCTTAGCATCCTTCTACAGAAGATTCATTAAGGACTTTAGCACCATTGCAGCACCTCTCACTGAGTGCATGAAGAAGGGAGAGTTCACTTGGACTGAGAATGCTTTACAGGCTTTCAAACACATGAAGAAGCTCTTGTGCAGTGCACCTATCCTAAGATTGCCAAACTTTGATTGCCTATTTGAGGTTGAATGTGATGCAAGTGGAGTGGGAATTGGAGCTGTCCTCATCCAAGAGAAGAAACCTGTAGCCTACTTTAGTGAAAAGCTAAGTGGTGCCAAGCTAAACTATTCTACATATGATAAAGAGTTCTATGCTCTTGTCAGAGCTCTGAGGCATTGGAGTCATTACCTGAAGCCCAAACCTTTTGTCTTACACTCTGATCATGAGGCATTGAAGTACATAGGAGGCCAGCATAAGCTCAGTCACAGACATGCTAAGTGGGTGGAGTTCCTTCAATCATTCACCTTTTCTAGCAAATACAAAGAGGGCAAACAAAATGTGGTGGCTGATGCATTGTCTAGGAGGTACACTCTGCTATCAACTATGGAGCAAAGGGTTCTTGGTTTTGAGTTCATGAAGGATATGTATCAAGAAGATCCAGACTTTGCAGAGGATTGGTTGGCACAGAAAGAGGGAACAAGAACCATTGATTCCCCCTACACTTTGCAAAATGGATTCTTATTTAAAGGAAACAAGCTGTGTGTTCCCAGAGGATCTTATAGGAATCTATTGATTAAGGAGGTGCATGGAAGTGGCCTTGGAGGACACTTTGGGGTTCAGAAAACTGTGGACATACTACAAGATCAATTCCATTGGCCTAAGATGATGGGAGAAGTTCAAATAGTGCTCAGAAGGTGTGGAGTTTGTCAAAAGGCCAAGAGTTCTTTCCAAGCAGGACCTTACACTCCCCTACCAGTCCCATGTAGGCCTTGGGAGGATGTTAGTATGGATTTCATAATGGCATTGCCTAGGACAGCAAGAGGGAAGGATTCTATCATGGTGGTTGTGGATAGGTTCAGTAAGATGGCACATTTCATTGCATGCAAGAAGACTGAGGATGCTGTGAGTGTAGCAGAGCTATACCTTGATGAGGTGGTGAGGTTACATGGAGTTCCAAGGACCATTGTGTCTGACAGAGACACAAAGTTTATGAGCCATTTCTGGAGGACATTGTGGAAACTGCTTAACACTAGGTTATTGTTTAGTACCTCCCATCACCCTCAAACTGATGGCCAAACTGAGGTGACTAACAAGACCTTGGGAAGAATCTTGAGGTGTATAGTCAGCAAATCTCTCAAGGATTGGGACTTGAAGTTGGCTCAAGCAGAGTTCTCTTTCAATAGAGCTCCATCAGCAGCCACAGGCCACTCCCCCTTTGAAGTGGTCTATGGTACTAACCCCTTAATGCCTTTGAGTTTGTCTAATGTGTGCAGGTCAGAGGTCCACTATGATGCCAAGAAGAGGGTGGAACAAATGCTAAAACTCCATGAATCAGTCAGAAAGCAAATTGAGAGAGCCAATGATCTATACAAAAAGAATGCCAAGGTTCCTAAGACCAAGAAAGACTTTGCACCAGGAGACCTAGTATGGATCAACCTAAGGAAAGAGAGGTTCCCCTCAAAGAGAAAGAACAAGCTAGAGCCCAGGGCAGATGGTCCTTTTCAAGTCACAGAGAAGATAGGTCCCAATGCCTACAAAATTGATCTACCAGGAGAGTATGCAGTCCATGGAACATTCAATGTGGGAGATCTCAGTCCCTTCTATGAAGACTCTGAGGGGGAGGAAGACATAGGCTTGAGGTCAAGCCCTTTTCAACCTGGGGAGGCTGCAGCAGGAGCTCACCCAAGGGGTCTTGATGATCAAACCACATACAAGACAAGCTTGACCCCTCAGATGGAAGCTCGAGTTACAAGGTCTAAACAACAAGCTATGACAAGTCAAGAGCAAGCCAAACCAAGCCACCCCAATGAAGAAGACAGTCCAGGGTTCAATAGCCCATGCCCACCCCCAACACAACCCACATTTCCCACACAAAACAGAAACAGAACCACTCAGGCCCAGACAGACCAGTTAACAAACCCTGCATCTAGGAGGTACACCAGAGCATCCCAACCACCCCCACCATGGCCTACCATCAAGCCAACCCACTAAGCTACAAGTTTGTCCAGGACAAATCCTTTTGAAGTCTAGTAAAAACCCATGAAACAGACACCCCAAGTTAGAGTCCAGCAAACCCATTAAAAACAGAGAAAGTACAAGGCAGTTTGTGGTTTCCTTTTGTTTAAGTCAACTTGTCCTCGTCCAAGGCAGGTCTTATCTATGTTCTAAATAGAGTAGGGAGTCCCAAGGAGCAGCAACACATCCAGGCAAAGCAACAAGGCAACAAGAACAACAGATTTCCATTTCAGGAAAACTCCAAAACTGCTTTATTTGCTTTTTGTTCAGTCTGTTTTTGTGTCTTGTGTCTGTTCTTTATAGTTGTTGAGCTCGTCCTATTATGAGGCTCTTAATTAGTGTCAGTAGTAGTAGTTTGAATCCTAAGTTGGCCCTTGGATGATCTGTGCATCCAATGGCTCACAAGTTATCAGCCCCTCTATATAAAGAGGTCTTGTATGTTTGTTAGAGCAGACTTTTATGAATGAATGAATTAAACTTTGAGAAATCACTCAATGTCATCAAACTTGTGCTAAGAGCTGTAGTTTGAAACAAGCCTGATACATCTCCAAGGTGTTTGATCAGTGCCTTGTATTGTGAGTCAAGTTATACCTGTGCTTTGCTGTGGTTTAACTTACTTGCTGTTGAGGTTAGTTTATGGTGTTTGTGCTTTGCTGTAACACTTGAAACTGTCTCTAAAACCAGTCTTGAATCCTTTTTCTCTTGTGCTTTGCTGTAGAGGACTGTATCCAAGTCATATCCTTTGTATCTTTCAGCTAAAATAACTCACAATCACTAAAACAACACCCCTTGTTACTTGATATTGTATTCAGTTTGAGTCAAGCTGATCAAGTCACTTAAAACTTGTGAACCTTAGTAGTTTACACTCCAGTTATAGTACACCACCCATAACTTTAGTTAAGCTTGTCAGGTTATAGTATCATCAACTATAACCCTCACTTAACTTCAACAAAGTTATAGTACCTTCAGCTATAACCTTCACTCAACTTTAGTGAAGTTATAGCAACTTCAAGCTATAACTTTATACGTGCGAGGTTATAGAATCATCAACTATAACTCTCTTCCGTCACGGGTTAGTCCTCTATAACACCATCACCGAGGGGTCGACTCCACGGTACAAACCGCCATGTCACCACAACGAGTCTTGTTATAGTACACCGCACCATAACTTCACTTTCAAAGTTATAACTCAAATAGGTATAATTAGGGTAACTTACATGCAAAGTTATAGCAACTTCAGCTATAACCTTAATGATGTAAACAAAACCCTAATTTCTCAACATAAGCAAACCCTAGCCTCTACCACAAGGAGAAGCCAAAACCCTAGGCCACGGCCAACCCTAGGGGCCGCGCCTCCAAAACGACGCTAGGGTTCTCGATTTGAACCCTAGTTCGCGCACCAAATAAATAATTGAAAATAAAATAACAACATAAATATTAAATACAATTAAACATGTGAATCATAAGCATAAATAACCACACAATTAATTAATCATACAATCAATCATTATATCATGTTAATAATTCAATTTCTATAAACACAATTAAAGGAAAACACCTAGTTACCTTTATTACGCAATAAAGACCGCAAAATAATCTTCGCCTTCATAAAAACGTCATTAATAAAGTCCTACGCGAATCCTCCTCAAAAACGACCAAAGAAAGACATCTTCTTATTAGTCTTATTATTTACCCATCAAATATATAAACCCTAAAAGTAGATCTAAACTCCATACAATCGAGTCCCTTAAAAATAATATGAATATAATATATTGTAAAGGTAAGAGCCAGGATTGTAAATATATAATTTATATTTGATTTGTAGGAAGAAATTTGCATAACAATGGACTCAAAGGGAGAAAATAAGAATAGAGAGTGAATGAGACAATGAACGGCGCACGGATTTAAAGCACAAAAGAATTAGATTGAGCAACCTAGTTGCTTGCTTAGGGTTTCTTTTATAGATGATTAATAAGTGGGCTTTTGGCCCATTAACTCACAAGATGGATAATCCAATGACAAATTAGGTTTAGAATAATTAAAACGCTCAAAGAGTTTATATAGGAGAAGTAGCTATTAAATTAAAATAGTAAAATCGTGCACGGACATTTTAACCCATCCAAATTAGGTAAAAACGGAAAATAACATAAAAGAGATCGCAAGCGTTAAATATGCATTAAATAATTAAACTCGTAAAATATTTATTTTAATAAATAAAATTCCGGATAAAATTTATTATAAAAATACGGGGTGTTACAATCCTACCCCCTAAAAAGAAGTTTCGTCCTCGAAACTTGAATTTTAAAAAGAAAGCCAAATAATGGGCATCAACCGGCTACAAGGAAACTTTTAAACCATAACAACATCAATCGCTGCGCACTCTGATCACTAAAAGCTTCCTGACAAAGGCAAATCCTATTCCTTAATTTGGACATCATTACATAATCCACAACTCTCCGAATCCCAATAGGCTCACATCACCACAATCAACTCAAATTCGCACTTAATCTCCTTCCATCATAAACCACAATTAACTTTATACCTTTCAACAACTTTAATCAAATCCTATAACAAATATGATAATCCAAATTCCACGAAATTCATAGCTTAACCTATTTCCATAAGCACATTCAGCCAGTCAAACGAACATCTAACTTCCTCAACTCATCAAATTTCAATAGCCTCAGAAACTACTTCATAACCAAACACCACAAATGGTTAGACTCCAACAATATCCATTATATGACGATGAATCGACAAAGATCGCTAATCGAAACACCACAAATAATGATTTAGAAGCTCATCCCCAAATGCCACAATCATTAAATACATCAAACACCTAATTGCGATTAGTACTCCCAAATATAATTCCAAATTTGAGATTCCATAAATCATAATTTTCTAATCATTTCCTTAAGTACCACAAAGGTATTACGAGACACAAACTTTCTCTTAAGTTTCATTCTTGTCCACATCCTCCTAAAAGACCTCAATAATATTACACTCTCAATTAAGATAATACATAATCAAACTAATACCACTAGATTATCACTAACTTATATCCACCAGCAGAATTTTCACAATAAACACAACTATATCCTTAAATTAGTCGTGTTATACCATACAACCTTATAACATCAACTCACATACCATCATCATTATACACCATTGACATGGGTACTAAATTTCCACAAAAAGAATTATCCATTAAATAACCACACGCCTTAACGTCCATGATTCTCATCCTAAGTACCAAACGAAGCCTCATAAACACCAAGCTCTTTTACATAACAAGTTCAACGCTCAACCATTAACTTTCAACCTCATGATGAAAGACACTCTCTAATCACCAAGATATAATACCTTATTATTGCCCAAATAGTAAGACTTACAAAAACAATTTATAAATCATTTTGTAAAATATAATACTCATTACCGAAAATAAAACTTTTAAGGATATCAAAACGAAGATAAGGCCGAAGGACAATTGCGAGACTTGAAACAGATCAATGTTAAGAAGCAAAGAGAAGAAGCTCAATTAAATGAGAGATATGAAAGCTTTAATCAAGGAAATCGATTAAGGGACACCGATCCTAAAGAAACATGCAAGCATATAACAAGTCCAAGAGTAACCCAAAATGGTAGCCCAAAGGATACTAACAAAATAAAAAGAAAATTGTAAAAACTAAAATCTTACATTTCTCATAACCATACTCTTTTAACCTCTACTTGATATTGACGAAAGCCTATTATCTTCCAAAATATCAAAACCTAAAAAGACTTCCATGAAAAACATTGCACAACCTATGTCCTCATAAATTCGATATTATTCCTCATTACATCACATAAGAGCGCTAATAAACCTTTAAAACACTCTGCTCATAACCACCTAAGAATTCTAAAAGCGAAGGTCATCTAACAAATCCTTTGATAACAATCTTTCAACTACTTAAATGATTCTCCAAACGAGTATAACACTAAAATCCTCAAATTACTTTTATATACTCCAAGATAACTTTCATTATACCATTATCCTTGACAACTAATACGCGGAAATTCCAAATAATAATTTTATCCCACATTCTAATTTCAACATATTTAAGTCCACCAATTGGCGTAATAAATTTAGCACTTCCATCTTGCTCCTATTCCTCAAATCATTATTTATCTATTCCATTAATAAGTCACTAGTCTAATAACCATATTCCTCCAACACATTAATAATCTCAAAATTCAATTTTTCCAGCCTTTCAAATAACGAGCTAACTAACCCAAGGGACACTTACTTCTTTTTAATACTCGAAACTCGAGTCAATAAACTTTCACAACTTATCACTTAACCAGAGAAATATTAACTTATCTCTCACACTTCCGAGTACTCCAAATAATCATTCCCAAAAAGCTAGCTCCAATCTATGACTTTGCATCGACCATACTCATGCAACTCAGACTAACTCCCCAAAGAATTCAAATGCACTCATATCTAATCTCAAATTATAATAATTATTAACATAATAAGAAATATTGAGCTTATATTCCGAAATAAAACATCAATAACTAATGACAACTTATAAATAAAACCCAACACCAAAACAATCATATAAGAAAATAAGAGAAGCAAATTGGAGAATAGAAAAGACAGAAAGTCACGCCTTAAATGCACAACTTCATATGAGAAGTAATCTAATTATATTGCATCACTTAATTACTCAAAACCTTATAACTCCTCTATGTAAATCGCCTAAGCTTCAGCTATAAAGTTTTACGACAATATCCACAAGATCGTGATCTACTATAATAAGATTAAATATATTCCAATAATTCCAATATAAATTGCTCAAACAATTCCTTAAGTAAAATATTCAATGAAATCCCAAATGAATACGAAATGGTTGACTTTCACATGAGAAGCTCATATACTCACTAACTAGATCCTCAAAATTAACGGTAGACATTCCATAATACTCCGTCATCGACAACCTACCTCCATCGAACAAGGTGAAGGCGAAAGGACTCCCAAAAAAAAAGGATTAGCCTTAACAAACACCATAAACAAACTCCAAGATTTTCCTTCCTTACCCACTCAAACCTCAAACGATTTCACTACAAATCACACAAATATTTTTCCTCAAAGATTGTAAATCCACAACATGATAAGACAGTACCCAAACTTTAAGTTTCATTCCACAATTCGATACAACCATACTATGCACCTTGAACATCAATAATAACTTATATCCTTCACATTATTAACCATGATAAACTCCTAAGTTAAACCATCAAATAAGGGATAAGATAAACCTCAAATTTTCTTTAAGAGTCACAATCATGATAAGCACTTCCAATACAATATCTCCAACCTTTACAAATTTAACTTCAGATCCTCAAACGAGTGGCTCAAATGAACTAACTCTATAATACAATTCTTAAGTAAGGGGCTATATCCTAACCTTATCTCATACTACCATATAACAAATTAATCAAATATATAAATAAGACCAAATACGAAAGTGAGTGGAACATAACCATAACATGTTAACACACACTCTACACATTTCTTAATCATACAATTACATATGAAAGTAGATATAAAATCACACATCAAAGTACATAAAAGGTCCTTATTGGTTTCTACCCATTTACTCTCACTCAATTTAACTAAGCCAATTTAATTTAGTCTTTTACTAAGCGAGAGTTGGGAGCGTGTTCGCTCTGATACCAACTGTAACAACCGGGATTTTTAAAAGAAAAGAAATAACTTAATAATAAATAATCCATCAGAGTACAAAGATGAATAGGGTCAAGGTGGCGGAAACACCTGACCAATCCGGATCGATACTCAAATCCAAAACTAAACTAATACATTATTAATAGTTCTTAACTTAATTAAATTCCTAAATAAATTATTCTTCTCGCCACAAGTCTTTCCAGCACAACATCCAGACAAGCAGCAACCAATTCAACCTGAGAATGGGGGTCGACAATCAGTCGGGAGTAACTAGATGCTCTCCCAGTCATGTTTACAACAGACTGAATTAATAACAATCTATAATAACAGACATTAATCATAAATGACATGTGAAGCAATCTATACATAATGACGTACATTCGAACTTACCAAGACTGAACGAAACCTACATGAATGCAATCCTGCAGACCTAGACCATATGCAACCACTAGACCATGAATACGTTTAAGACCCAAAGTAACACACGATCCACAGCAACGTAAGGCACAATGCTAGCATGAAAGCATAGCGAATAGAGCGAACGCCCATTAGAGCGTATAACCACTGCCTCTAACTTGCCAGAGCGTATAACCACTGCCTCTAGCTGACGGAGCGTATAACCACTGCCTCCATCGGTGTGGAGCGTATAACCACTGCCTCCACGGTACTATGTATAGCGTATAACCACTGCCTATATGTCTAAGACCTGGTCAGACTCTCGATGCATTAACTGTACATCGAACGACACTCGAGGACCAGAGCGTATAACCACTGCCTCTGATACCCCCTCGAACATAGACCAAAATAAACCCCCGAAGGGTAGCCTTTGTTCATTCCAAATAGTATATAACTGATACTACCGTCATCTATTCAACCAGCAACAAAAAAATGCACAATATAACTGACTGTACAAACCAATGCGTGAACAACGTCACGACTCAACACAGGAATAGTATAACTGATTGTCCAACAATGCGTGAACAACGTCACGACTCAACTCCAGAACAGTATGACCGACTGTCCAACAATACAGGAATAAGAATAACCAAGACGATATGCAAACATAGCGTTATAGTCCAACTGACTATAACACTACACATAAACAAGCACATATGACCAAGGTTATGGTATCTTGACCTATAACATTACACCTCAAAGAACATGTTATAGTTCGAGTTACCATAACACCAGACACGAAAGCATATAACATCCAATGTTATAATACCACAAACTATAACCTTCACTTAACCTTAGTGAAGTTATAGTAACTTCAGCTATAACCTCCACTCAACTTTAGTGAAGTTATAGTAACTTCAGCTATAACTTTCACTCAACTTTAGTGAAGTTATAGCACCTCAACTATAACCTTGGTTAAGCTTGTCAGGTTATAGTATCATCAACTATAACCTTCGCTTAACTCCAGCAGAGTTATAGTACACCACCTATAACTTTAGTTAAGCTTGTCAGGTTATAGTATCATCAACTATAACCCTCACTTAACTTCAGCAAAGTTATAGTACCTTCAGCTATAACCTTCACTCAACTTTAGTGAAGTTATAGCAACTTCAAACTATAACTTTATACGTGCGAGGTTATAATATCATCAACTATAACTCTCTTCCGTCACGGGTTAGTCCTCTATAACACCATCACCGAGGGGTCGACTCCACGGTACAAACCGCCATGTCACCACAACGAGTCTTGTTATAGTACACCGCACCATAACGTCACTTTCAAAGTTATAACTCAATTAGGTATAATTAGGGTAACTTACATGCAAAGTTATAGCAACTTCAGCTATAACCTCAATGATGTAAACCAAAACCCTAATTTCTCAACATAAGCAAACCCTAGCCTCTCCCACAAGGAGAAGCCAAAACCCTAGGCCACGGCCAACCCCAGGGGCCGCGCCTCCAAAACGACGCTAGGGTTCGCGATTTAAACCCTAGTTCGCGCACCAAATAAATAATTGAAAATAGAATAACAACATAAATATTAAATGCAATTAAACATGTGAATCATAAGCATAAATAACCACACAAACAATTAATCATACAATCAATTATTATACTATGTTAATAATTCACTTTCTATAAACACAATTAAAGGAAAACACCTAGTTACCTTTATAACGCAATAAAGATCACAAAATAATCTTCATCTTCATAAAAACGCCATTAATATAGTGCCACCCGAATCCTCCTCCAAAAACACCCAAAAGAAAAACATCTTCTTCTTATTCTTCTTATTTACCCATCAAATATATAAACCCTAAAAGTAGGTCTAAACTCCATACAATCGAGTCCCTTAAAAATAATATGAATAGAATATATTGTAGAGGTAAGAGCCAAGATTGTAAATATATAATTTATATTTGATTTGGATGAAGAAAGTTGCATAACAATAGAATTAATGGGAGAAGAATGAAAAGAGAGGAAGAAGGGAAGCTCACGGCGCACAGATGAAAAGCACGAAAGAATTGAATGAGCAACCTAGCTACTAGGTTAATCTTTTATATTTATAAGAGAATTTAAGTGGGCTTTTGACCCATTAGCTCACAAGATGGATAATCCAATTACAAATTAGGTTTAGAATAATTAAAACGCTCAAATAGTTTATATAGGAGAAGTAGCTATTAAATTAAAATAGTAAAATCGTACGCGGACATTTTAACCCATCCAATTTAGGTAAAAACGGAAAATAACAAAATAGAGATCGCAAGCGTTAAATACGCATTAAATCATTAAACTCGCAAAATAATTATTTAATATAAATTTCCGATCAAATCTTAGAACATCGGGGTGTTACAGAAGGCATTTCAGTTGATCAAGATAAGATCATTGCAGTGCAGTCTTGGCCTATCCCTAAGAACATTACAGAAGTGAGAGGGTTTCATGGCCTAGCCTCTTTCTATAGGAGGTTCATTAAAAACTTTAGCACTATTGCAGCACCCCTCACTGAATGTATGAAGAAAGGAGAGTTCAGTTGGACTGAGAATGCCTTGCAAGCTTTCAAACACATGAAGAAGCTCTTGTGCAGTGCACCTATCCTCAGGTTGCCAAACTTTGATTGCCTATTTGAGGTTGAGTGTGATGCAAGTGGAGTGGGAATTGGAGCTGTCCTCATCCAAGAGAAGAAACCAGTAGCCTACTTTAGTGAAAAGCTAAGTGGTGCCAAGCTAAACTATTCTACATATGATAAAGAGTTCTATGCTCTTGTCAGAGCTCTGAGGCATTGGAGTCATTACCTGAAGCCCAAGCCTTTTGTCTTACACTCTGATCATGAGGCATTGAAGTACATAGGAGGCCAACATAAGCTCAGTCATAGACATGCTAAGTGGGTGGAGTTCCTTCAGTCATTCACCTTTTCTAGCAAATACAAAGAGGGCAAACAAAATGTGGTGGCTGATGCTTTGTCTAGGAGGTACACTCTGCTATCAACTATGGAGCAAAGGGTTCTTGGCTTTGAGTTCATGAAGGATATGTATCAGGAAGATCCAGACTTTGCAGAAGATTGGTTAGCACAGAAAGAGGGAACAAGGACCATTGATTCACCCTACACTCTGCAAAAGGGATTCTTGTTCAAAGGAAACAAGCTGTGTGTTCCCAGAGGATCTTATAGGAGTCTATTGATCAAGAAGGTACATGGAAGTGGCCTTGGAGGACACTTTGGGGTTCAGAAAACTGTGGACATACTACAGGATCAATTCTACTGGCCTAAGATGATGGGAGAAGTCCAAATAGTGCTCAGAAGGTGTGGAGTTTGTCAAAAGGCCAAGAGTTCTTTCCAAGCAGGACCTTACACTCCCCTACCAGTCACATGTAGGCCTTGGGAGGATGTTAGTATGGATTTCATAATGGCATTGCCTAGGACAGCAAGAGGGAAGGATTCTATCATGGTGGTTGTGGATAGGTTCAGTAAGATGGCACATTTCATTGCTTGCAAGAAGACTGAGGATGCTGTGAGTGTAGCAGAGCTATACCTTGATGAGGTGGTGAGGTTACATGGAGTCCCAAGGACAATTGTGTCTGACAGAGACACAAAGTTTATGAGCCATTTCTGGAGAACATTGTGGAAGCTGCTTAACACTAGGTTGTTGTTTAGTACCTCCCATCACCCGCAAACTGATGGCCAAACTGAGGTGACCAACAAGACCTTCGGAAGGATCTTGAGGTGTATAGTCAGCAAATCTCTCAAGGATTGGGACTTGAAGTTGGCTCAAGCAGAGTTCTCTTTCAATAGAGCTCCATCAGCAGCCACAGGCCACTCCCCCTTTGAAGTGGTCTATGGTACTAACCCCTTAATGCCTGTGAGTTTGTCTAATGTGTGCAGGTCAGAGGTCCACTATGATGCCAAGAAGAGGGTGGAACAAATGCTAAAACTCCATGAATCAGTCAGAAAACAAATTGAGAAAGCTAATGATCTATACAAGAAGAATGCCAAGGTTCCTAAGACCAAGAAAGATTTTGCACCAGGAGACCTAGTATGGATCAACCTAAGGAAAGAAAGGTTCCCTTCCAAGAGAAAGAACAAGCTAGAGCCAAGAGCAGATGGTCCTTTTCAAGTCATAGAGAAGATAGGTCCTAATGCCTACAGAATTGATCTACCAGGAGAGTATGCAGTCCATGGAACATTCAATGTGGGAGATCTTAGTCCCTTCTATGAAGACTCTGAGGGAGAGGAAGACACAGGCTTGAGGTCAAGCCCCTTTCAACCTGGGGAGGCTGCAGCAGAAGCTCACCCAAGGGGTCTTGATGATCAAACCACAAACAAGACAAGCCTGACCCCAAGGACCCCTCAGATGGAAGCTCGAGTTACAAGGTCCAAACAACAAGCTATGACAAGCCAAGATCAAGCCAGAACAAGCCACACCAATGAGGAAGATAGTCCAGGGCTCATCAACCCATGCCAAGCCCCAACACAACCCATATTACCCACACAAGACAGAAACAAAGCCATTCAGGCCCAGGCAGACCAATCAACAAACCCTGCAGCTAGAAGGTACACCAGGGCATCCCAACCACCCCCACCATGGCCTACCATCAAGTCAACCCTCTAAGCTACAAGTTTGCCCAGGACAAACCCTTTTGAAGTCTAGCAAAAACTCATGAAACAGACACCCCAAGCTAGAGTCCAGTGAGCAGCATAGCAGAGGCAGTACATGTTCAGATGAGGTTTCCCTTTTGCCTAAGTCAACTTGTCTTCATCCAAGGCAGGTTTATCTAAGTTTTAATAAGAGTAGAGAGTCCCAAGAAGGAGCAAAACACCCAGGCAAAGCAACAAGACAACAAGAACAACAGATTTCCATTTCAGGAAAAACTCCAAAACTGCTTTATTTGCTTTTTGATTCAGTCTGTTTTGTGTTTTGTGTCTGAACTTTATAGTTGTTGAGCTCGTCCTATTGTGAGGCTCTTAATTAGTGTCAGTAGTAGTAGTTTGAACCCTAAGCTGGCCCTTGGATGATCTGTACATCCAATGGCTCACAAGATATCAGCCTCTCTATATAAAGAGGTCTTGTATGTTTGTTTCAGTTAGACTTTTATGAATGAATGAACTTTGAGAAATCCCTCAAATCTATCAAACTTGTGCTAAGAGCTGTAGTTTGAAACAAGCCTGATACATCTTCAAGGTGTTTGATCAGTGCCTTGTCTTGTGAGTCAAGTTATATCTGTGCCTTGTTGTGGTTAACTTGCTTGCTGTTGATTCTAGTCTAGGGTGTTTGTGCTTTGCTGTAACACTTGAAAACTGTCTCTAAAACCAGTCTTTGAGTCCTTTCTCTTGTGCCTTACTGTAGAGGAGTGTCTCTAAGTCATATCCCTTGAGTTTTCAGCTAAACAGTTCACCCTCCCTAAAACAAACATCCATTTGTTACTTAACATTGTTCTCAGTTTGAGTCAAGCTAATCAAGTTTCCTTAAAACTTGTAAGCCTTAGTAGTTTACACTCCACTAGACAAGGCAATAAACATCCCCATTAAAGCTTGGGAGAAGAAGAGGCGAGAGGCGTTCAGCAGCATACATACCCGATCGGGTATATGGTAAATCCGATCGGGTATGTAACCCTGATGGATCTTCTTTCGTCTCTTCGAATTTCTTCTTTGGGCACGGAATCCTATGCCTTGTTTTGATAGTTTGCAGCTCGGAAATGGTCTTGGGCTAGGCTTTGGTTGACTTGGGCTTGTGTTTTAATTGAGAAACTAAGTCAAAAGCCAAGACCAATCCACTTTGAGGAATGATGCAATGGGAATTGTGATCCAATCATGAAATTGCTATCATCGGTTCCTCGTAAACTTGTATTCTAGTGCCTTTGTTCCATAAAGTAAGAAAATATAGCAAAACCGCTTCATTTCCTATAAAACGAGACAAAGCATGCAAAACAACTAGTATAGTTATATTAGCTCGTTAATCACTTAACAAAGTGCATAAATCATATAGAAATCGAGCTAAAACGGGGGATAAATTAGTACAAAATATCGCTTATCAAACTCCCCCAAGCTAAACCCTTGCTTGTCCTCAAGCAAACATAACAATCATAACCAGGACAAGGGTAGCAAATAATGATCAATCTATCATCCAAATCTCAAATATAAGCTCTTAACAAGTAGATGAATCATAAACCCGAAACAACAAGGGCAAAGGAAAGTGCGAATCATGGTTGAGATTTACATAACGGCGCAGCATAGAAAATATTCTTTGGACTTTTTCAGCTTTTGCATGATCTTATTGACTATGGACTCTTTCGATACACTCTTCACTCAAATTTTTGTGAAATAGGGAATATTGGTTCAAATTTGAAGTGACACTCTCCTATCTACAACTTATAAGAATGTGCCCGCAGTCTAGTATGGTAGACAATCCAAATTCATTAAATAAGACTAATCATGATCAAAATGTAATGTAAGAAGCCAAGAGAAATAAAGAAGAGGCTTGGGAAATTTGGGTAAGAAAGTGGACAAACGATTTTGGTCATGTGGGGCTTTAAGTCAAGCTAGTAATAACCAAATGTGTAGTGGATACTCAATCCAAATCATACCAATTTCCATAAACAATAGTCAAAGCCAAAAGCAGCATATTGGATTATTGGCTTATTAAACATGACAAATCAAGTTACGACTTCCCAAAATTTTTCTTCCTTTTCCTTTTCATTCATGGAAGCGTTTTTCTTTTTTTTTTTTCTTTTCTCTTTTGAGCTTTTTCTCTTTCATATTTTTTTCAAAGCTCTCTTTTTTTTTTCTTTTCAAATTTTCTTTCACTGAAAAACACGGGAATCAGCAATCCCGAGACAGCAGGTTCACACTAAATGGTGGCATTATCAGAATATCGCAAAAGTACAGAACACCCCTACACATATAGTCAGTTACTAGCTCAACAAGGGTAGGCAATAATGTAATGTAGCTAGAAAGAAGGGTGTTTTTGGGCAATGCGAAATGTAAACAAGAGTAAATGGCTTGAAAATGTAGATCATGATAGTAATACTTATAAAAAATGGAATAAAAACCATACTTATGTGTTTTGATGTGACACAGACTATAAGGAGAAACTACTCACTCCTAAACTGGGATCGGGTTCAGATGTACCGACCACTGGTGGCTCTACCTTACAATATGAGTAGCTTGCCAAAGTCAAGATCAAGCTTAATTAAGTCCAAATGCAACTTTCTACCTACTGTGTACAAGACATCCCCATGAATGCACAATTCCTCATAACATAATGAAACATCAGCTTATAAAAACTATAAATTGAGAAATGTAAGATGGAAATGATCTTTTCTTTTTGTCTTTTTGATTTTTTGATTTTTTTTAGATTTTCAAAATGATAAAAACAAACAAGGAAAAAATAAACTAAAAATAAACTAATAAAATTAGAAGAAAATAAGCTAATGAGAAAAGTAAAAATCTAAATGCAATCCTAAATGCAGTAAGTCCTAAATGCAAATCCTCCCCCAAGCTAAAACTTCACATTGTCCTCAATGTGCATGCAATTATAATAGAAGCAAACCGAGAAACGGTTGGTAGCACATAGAACAGAGAAACAAGATGAAATTCTAATGGGAAAAGGGGCTAAAAAGAAAACTAAAAATGCTAAAAATAAAAGAAAGAAAGAAAAGCTTACAAAATGTCTAGCCTCCCCCAAGCTAGTATAAACAAGGGGAGCTTGTTATCATCTCATCTCAAAGACCACCAGCTACGGCCTCTCCTCTCTGAAGGAGGCGGCTCGGATGCGGATCCAGAAGCATCTGTGTAGTAGGTATCATCTGCAGAATAATAACTACTACTAGAAGCAACGATCCCGGTAGGGTTGCTGGCTCCAAAGGACTGGTACTCATCTACTTGGTGACCACTAAAATCACCTCATATCCTCCAAAACTCTCGACGCCATAGTCAGTACCACAGTAATCAGGTCCGGTCTGATGCACACCTGCATCATAAGCAGTACCATACCCCCCTTCGGGCCAAGTATAGAAAGACGGGTGGGGGCCCTCAGGTCTAATCACACCTTGCCTCGCAAAGTGATCATAAATGGGGTGCAGAGCAAGCTGCTGGTCTGACTGGACTCTATCAATGGACATGGTCAAGGCTTGAAACATGGCAGTCACGTCGCCCGTAGCATGGGTCGACTGAGAGGATGATCCTACCTCAGGGCGGCGGGATCTAATCTGAACAGGGGGGTCATCGGGGGTAATATCCCCAACAGGAAGAAAATAAGTGGGACGGGGTAAGATGGCCTCACCCTCCTGAAGTCGAGGACGCTGCCTAAGCAATGGAATCTGGTTCACCTCATCGGTCAACTTGACCGAATCACGGCCAGCTATCCTCCAGATCATATAGGGGTGAGAGACACGAAACCAATTAAGCTGCACAAAATAATCAAAATCCAACCCATTTCCCATCTCGGTGGGAGGTGTAGTCAATGCCTGGAGGTCAGTGGTGGCTTGGTTAAAACCACAAACTCGCGTAGCAAGGCGAGTGATAAGGCCTCCATAAACAATGCCAGTGTTCTTTGGATTAGTGGCTTTAGTCAATTGAACAGCAAAATAGTAAGGAATGCTAATCGACCACGGTTCATCACCATTTACATTCAAGAACCCTCCTAAAATATCCAACTCTACCCGTCTCACCAAATGTGGCTCAGCACGACCCAAGAAGGTCCATCCCATGAATCTTTGCCAGATTCTAATGGCGGGATGATGGATGTGTTGGTGTGGGATATGGTCCCAACGAGAGACAGGATAAGTAGAAATGGTGCTCCAAACATGGCTAATATCAAAGCCCTCGGGAGGTGAGGTAACAGTATCCCTATGGGTGAGACCGAATTGGTCAGCAAAGGTCCCTAAGTCCATACTATAGTCATTGTTGAACAATCGAAACCGAACTTGAGGAATAGAGTCTTTTTGCCTAGATCTTTGCAACTCAAATGAACTCAAGAATTCAAGGGTCAATTGGGGGTAGGTCTTATAATTAAAGTTCATACCAGTAGTCATTCCTAGACCCCTAAATAATACCTTGACATGCTTATAAAGATCCATGTGCTTTAAAGAAGAAATATCAAGGAATTTGGTAGCTCTCATACCTTTGCTCTTGATAATAAACCAACTTTGCCATTGCTTGATCGAACTAAACTCCACATCCGGAAAATCGGGATCATGCATAGCACCTTGTCCTCCTTGATTTCTGGTTTGATTGTCGGCTTCTAGCATTTCTACGTCCTCTTCACGGGCTCTACTACTTTCCCCTTGGTTGGTAGTTCTTGCCCTCTTTGATCTCCTAAGACTTAGTTTAGGTGCCATTTGCTACAAGAAACTAGTATTAGAACACTTCATCATAAACACAAATTGATAGCATAAGTGTTAGAATACTAGGCTTTTAAGCACAAATTCAAGCATAATTACATAAGTGAAACATTATCATGCTACTTTTGAGCACAAACTGATGTTTTTAAGCATAACAATATTTCACTAAGATTTTGAGCAACATTACACTTGAATCTTGAGTTTGGGCACTACTTAAAGGTACTAATGCTAAAATAACACAATAAGAGCATAAGTTCAAAGTATAAAGCATGGATTCAAGCATTATACTACCATTAAGCATGAGTTTTTAGCATAAAGTAGAGATGAGTATTCTAATTGGAATATGAGCATTAAAATCATAGTAAGCTTGCTAATTAATCACTAACATTCACTCTATAACATGTAAGAAGCATTAGAAATCCAATTTAAACAAGTTTTTCAAGTAAAATCAAAAACCCCCAAATTTGGGTTAGGGTTTGTTCATGTTGGATTTCTGAAAAATAGAGAGTGAAGTAACTAAAGTAGAATTAACTTACTTGATAGTGCTTAGATGTTGCCTTGGATGAACTATGATGACAAATTTTGCAAGAAATGACTAAGAAATGAAGGTTTTTGAGAGATTTGAGCTTTAAAGATGAAGAACACGGGATAATAGCAGCAAAGCAAAGGTAGCAAGTTGATTTTATAGAAGAAAATAGGACAAAGCACAAAACAGAACACTTACCCGATCGGGTATACCTGAATCCGATCGGGTATGTTTGCTGATTCGGATTTTGTTCTTTTTTTCTTTGTTACTTGCTCTTACCTTTTGGCTATGGCCTTGAACATGCTTACTAACCTTAATGGACTTGGAAACATGGGCCAAGAGTAGCTCCTTTTCATTTCAATAGGTCCTCCAGTTCCAAGTACGAAAAATTATGAACTAAGCATGCATTTCTAAAAATGTAAATAACAAGTAAAATGAAAATTGTTTCCTAGCTATTACAACCCAAAAATCCAAAAAGAGTGTCCAAATGAAATAGTCCAAAACAAAATTATCAAACATTGTCTATCGAGTGGAATAAGGAATGCATAAAAAGAAAGTAAAGAGAGAGAGACGGGTTGCCTCCCGACAAGCGCATTTTTAAGTCATGCTAGACTTTGAATTTCTATCCCTCCTTAAGCCTTGTGAAGGGATATGGGCTCTTTGTAGCTTGATTTCGTCCTTGAACTTTCATTTACCTTTGTCAACACCCATGGCAATCTAATCCAAATACACTTCCGAAGCTTTGAATGCTTCGAGGTCACCATCTTCTACACTCATTACATTCCCCTTCCTATCAAAAGTGGCACGTGATCCCTCCATTTCAAAAGTGATCCTCTCTCCTTGCACATCGATACATGCCCCAACTGTATTTAGGAAAGGTCTTCCTAATATAATATAGTTGTCTTTACCTTTCTTTGAAAAGATTACATAAAAATCAACGGGAACAAGGAAGTGTCCAATCCGAATGGGGACATCTTCCACAATTCCTGCTGGAGTATGCATAGTTCCATCGGCCAATTGAAGGCTAGTATTTGTAATCTTCATTTGCATTGGGCAATGGTCTTGATAGAAGGTAAAGGGCATGACACTAATAGCGGCCCCTAAATCACATAATGCATTTCTAACCTTATGAAGACTCAATGTGAAGGAAATATTAAAACAACCTGGATCTTTAAGCTTTGTAGGAATGATAACCTTCCCTTCTACAAGGGGAGGTTCCTTGGGAAAATCTTGGGTTGTTTCTTCTTCTTGAAATGTCTTGCCAATCCTTGCCTCCAACCTTGAAAAAGCTTTGTCATTTGCCATCGTTGCTTCACCAACTCTTTCTTCTAACTTCCCTTGAGCTCTTATCAAAGTCATGATCAAAGATTCGAGACGGGATGTCTCCTCTTGTGTAGGGGCTCGGGTTGGTTTGGCTAGTGAAGGATTATTGTAAAGTTCGTGGGGCAACTTATAGATGGGCTCCTTACTCTTTCCTGGATTACAAGTGCAATTCTTTTTAAGCTCGCGGAGAATAACGGTAAGGCTTTCTACACGGGACAATAGGCTTCTCAATTCTTGGTCCTCGGTTGAGCTCTCACCATTCCCAAAAGGATTATCAAAAGGTTTGTCACCAATCATGTCGATTGTGACTATTAACGGGTCTTCACTCTCTTGGGTGGTTTGGCTTGAACTCGACGGGGTTAACTCTTCTACTCTCTTTTGGAGAGACATGATGGTTGATTTGAGTGAGCCTATGGTAGAAAAGAAGTATGAGGACATGTTGTGTTGTGCTTGGATTACTTCCCTCAACTTGGCATCTACTTTTGCTATTACTTGACCATTTTGAAAAGATGAGCATGGAATGGTATGGGGTGCATTAGTAGGTTGGGCTTGGCGAAATTGTGGGTGAAAGGGGTTTAATGGTGTGAGTTTATTCCCACATCTTTGAGGTACATGCCCTATTCCTCCACAAAGTTCACAAGGGGTTGTTGGTGAGGTAAACGGGTTTAAAACTCTTGGACGATATAAAGTACTTCCTGGGGTGGTTTCATTTGATGGAACGGGACATGCTAAGGAAATGGTAGTGTCAACATCACATGAGGTTTCCACTCGGCTTTTCTTTCGCTCTCCCCCATTACTTTGGGAACCTTCCCCACTTTCTCTTCGTGAATTACTCGATAAGGTTGACATGGTGGATTGAGGTTTAAACCTACGATGGAAAGCTATGACGATCTCTTCCCACTCCATTGGTTTTGTGGCATCTTTTAGACGACGGGTGAACCACCATTTGGCTTCTCTCTTTAGTGATAAGGGAAAGAGAGTTTCTTTGATTTGGTTTTGGGTGATCCCTTCCCTCTTAAAAGTTTGACACAACTCACAAAAAGTTTGGATATGGTGGGCTGGGTTTTCATTTGGCTCGCCACTGAATTGGTTACCTTCAATGAGAGCAATTAGAGTCATATGGACCCTTAGGATCCCACTAGCAAGTTCAAAAACCCGGAACCTAGGATCTTCTTTTGTTCGCACCATTTTTGTCAACCTACAAGAAAAACACAAAAAGGAAAGTAAGTAACGATTTAAGGTACGGTGGCACCTAAAAATGGTAGAATTTTAAATAAAAATCAGCAATACATAGATAAACAAAACCGTGCTCCCCGGCAACGGCGCCAAAATTTGACCGGTTGTGTCGCAGTCCCGATACAAAAATAATTACCCACACTTAGGCTAACAACATAAAGAATGTAATTAGGGAAGTAGGGATCGACCCTCAGGGAGTACGTGTTAACTATGAATTGCTATGGGGTGATTTTTATTTAAGTTCGATTTATTTGAGGTGATTATCTAAACTACTAACATGAAATAAAATGACAAATATACATTGACGATATTTAAATGACAAGTATGGAAATTGCGATAAAAATAAATCTAATCTAATTGATGACGATAATAAAATTGCAAGATAAAATGAACTAGTCTACTTGACGGAAAGGAAAGTGACAATAATTAAATCTAACTAAGAACGATAATTAAAATAACAATATTGAAAAGCTACCTAACTAAAATAATAGAAAACTAATAAACGAACAAATGACAATAAAATAAACTATCTAAGAACGGTAATAAAATGACGGTAAAATAAACTAACTAAACAACAATAAAATAAACTATCTAATCAAATTGATATAGAGAATTAGAAATTCATGTCAAATGATTTAAAAGCTTTATTGATACCAATATTAGAATTACTACGATTGTCTAAGCCTTGTAGCGGTATACTAGGTAGCACCAAAAAGGGCACGGACACGGACACGGACACGACACGGACACGTGATACGGCATCTCGTGAAATTTAGGACACGGGACACGACATTTAAATTTAATAAAATATATATTTTATAGTTATAAATAACATACAATTTTATTTTTGTATTAGTATTTAATATTAAATGTAAATAATTGAGGGTAAAACTTGACTTCAACTATAATTTATTCTCATTTCCCGCCCAAACTATCTTCTAATCAATTTTCCCACCCAAACTCATCTTCTAATCAACCTCTTCTAGTCTTTCAATCTCACATTCTTTGTTTATAGGTGTCCGTGTGTCCGTGTGTCCGACACGGTGTCCGACACGGTACGGCTGATTAGGAGAAGTGTCCGTGCTACCTAGGCGGTATATTCCTCTTGGATTCGTACAGACTTTTTAATGGGTCCTAACAACCTTTCAGCCTGGTTAGGTCACTAAACCCCTATTGGTAGTCCTAATTCCCATCCCAACTCTCGTTTCTAAGACGGAAATTGACTAATACAAACAATTGTTTATGGCCATTAAACAAAGTTATAGAATTTGACACAACCAAAGGAAGAAACAAACTAGATGGTTCTATTGGTATCGATTCTTCTTTTAATTCATTTTAACTAGAAAATCATTTCAATATTTCAATTTTATTTATTATATTTACATAATGATAATCCTACACTACTAGATTTAATTTATGTGATTAAATAAATTAAGAGGAAAAATATGTAGGAAATTAAACTATGAATTAGGGATATTAAAATGATTGACATGATTAATATTAAATTGGCTATTATTCTAATGTTGAAATTTACAAAGATTATTATATGACTAGGTGAAGTAAAATGAGACATATTAAACGATGATTTAATTTTGACTAAATTACTTTTATGCGGGATTACTAACAACAATGATAATACGAAAAGAAGGCTAAGTAGATTATAATTCATGGTTTATGAAAGTGATAGAATCTATTATAAAATGAACATAACGGTATTGAAAATAATGAAAGCAAAAGATAAAGAGTTACCGGGAATGGAAGTACAACGATGTAAGAGAAATAATAAGAACGAATTTAAACCAAAATGTAATGATAAAACAGTAGAGAGTGCTAGAGAAAATGCTTGAAGTAAGATGTCTAAACTTGCATACAAAACCATAAACTATAATCTAACTTGTATGTAAATTTCTAAATGTAAGAGATGATAATATGATTGGTATGTAATGTATGGAAAGTCCTAGACCTTTAATTAGACTCCTCTAATTAATTCATTAAATTACATTAAGTTAATGATTTAGGATCTAGTTATCATGCATGCAAATATAAAAGCATACAAGAAAAGATAAGACCAAAACATCCTTACATTGGGATTTTTCGGTTCAATATGGGCACAATAAGAACTCCTTCTTATTGTTCTTGAGCATGAAATTAAGTGGATGATCCTCCAAAAATAACCTCCAAAGTAGAAGGTCTCCTTCTTGTTGCACCCAAGATTATACCAAAATAATCTTACCTTATTATTAACTAGATAATAAGTAAGATAAATACTACTAATATTATTGTATTACTACACTAGTAATATATAGAGAATATTAGTATATATGAGAGTTTAGAGAGAAGTTGAGTATTTTAGAGAGATGTTTCAAAACAAATGAAAAACAAGAAGTGAAGTAATGAACAACCAAAGTCCTCTATTTGAGTCACTTTGGCCGGTCATATTACTCACCAAAAGAGGTGATTTTCTTCCTTATTTTATTGTCATGCAAAGTGGTAATGTGTTGTAGTGAATAAAATGATTTTAGGTTTACTATTCATGTCATAAGCACATGTTGCTTGTGAGTATGAATAAGAGCAACCATCATCACTATCCACTACATAACAACCGGCCATGTGAGCCTTATTTTGGTCCATTTTGATTTTGATATTTGTCCCACAAATACTTATTAATCATATGCTTAATTATCTTGTATAATTAACTGTTAATTTGATCATATAACAATTATATGACACAAATAAATGAACAATATGTACTTAATATTTTAAGTAATATTTTACCAGTATATCAATATATAATGGGTCCCACAATGATAAGTTAATTTATTTTACAACTCCTTGTAAATATAATTAACTAATTACCTCTATCTCAAAACCTCAACTAATTTAGTAATTTAAGGATTAATTACTAAGTTAAATCTTATGTTTAATCGATTAAAAAAGATATAAATTTATTAGTCATATTCATATAATTGAAAATAAACTTAAGCGATAATTTGAGTTTTAACTCAATTTTCAAACAAGTAACTTCGTACATATCAAATATATGTAATGATCTAATTAAACTGTATCGTATACAAAAAATTAGTATTCTATTTGGGTCTCATCCTATAGGTGTGACCTAAAGGGATCAGTTGATCACCGCCGTCATACGACAATAACGTCAAACTCTAGTCAGCCGAGCGTTACCGATTTACGTTAATCAACTGACGTGGAGTATCAAAATATACTAATCATGCCACGTATATTCAAAATGAGATTTATTATATAAATGCACTATTGTGGAGGACACTTACTCCAACAATCTCCTCAATTGTCCGATACAGTTGTGCATGTAGCAACACTATTGCGGAGGGAACTGCCCTCCTACAAATCTCCCACTTGTCTCGGACAAGTTGTGTGATACCGATGTTTGGCTCGTTTGCGTCACATCACTCTCCATCATTGCAAGGTGTCTTACAGGTCGCACTTGCAATTGAAAATTATAAATAGAGTGGTTTTCTCGATCTGGGAGAGTAACTGTCTGACCGGAAAATCTAACAGAGATCTCTTCCGAGCGTGGCCACGCATTTCCAGTTACTACTCCTCGAGTGGCCCGAAGATGTTAATACCCAACGTGGGTGGACAATTCCTGTTGACCCATCTTACACTGTATGATGCAGATCACCATGACCCAGAAGATGTCAATCGGCCTCCTTTCACGGCACGACCTAGGACAAAAACCAAAGTCAATCGGAAACTACACCGACTCAGGTAAATGGTCGCCAGTCTAAAGAATCGACTCATAGGAATAAAATAGAAATCCCCGCCACGACCAGGCTTCAACAATTTTGATAAGGGACTCTATTATGGTCACTGCCCAACAGAGTGTCTCAACAGTCTGTCTATGTAAACGACCAGTCATCTCCATGACCTCATGGTGCTGAACCAAACATCGATCGACTTACAATCTAGTCACTTCGAGAGTCATCCTCAATGAG
>JAIUZE010004322.1:0-50000 GCA_022085475.1 Heliosperma pusillum
CTAAAAACGATTAAAAACACTAGAAAAACCTTCAATTGACCCCAAAATCACTTTCTATTGAAGTAGAAAGCTAAAAAACTAACCCAAAAAAGAGATCCCCAAATTCGGATTTTTCAAAACCTAGGGTTGAAAATCGATTTTTTTGATTTTTTTTGGTGTTTGTAAGGCTAAAGAATGGTTCTTTATGTGTTTATAATTGAAGAAGAAGACTTTTTGTGACAATTTGGGGAAGATTTGAGGTGATTTGGTGAAGATTTGAGGGAGTTTGGAGTTTTTTAGTGAGATAAGGGTTTGTGAGATGTGTTTGTGTGGTTAATGAAGAAGAGGAGGAAAGATAAGAAGAAGTGAAGAAGTAAAGATAAGAAGATGAGGGTTTCACAGTATAGTCAGTTTCACGGGCGTGAAATTGTGGTCACGGGCGTGAGACTCATTTCACGACCGTGAAATAGAGGTCACGACCGTGAAACTTCAGTCACGACCGTGAGATGGCAGTCACGAGCGTGACTTGTTTTTGAAAAGCTACTGCATTCTTTGCCACAGTTTCATGACCGTGAGATGCTCTTCACGACCGTGAAACTTGTTTCACGACCGTGAGATGGGTTTCACGGTCGTGAAAAGGATTTTTCGTGATTTCCTTTGCTTTGCTTCAATTTTCACGGACGTGACTCACGTCTCACGAGCGTGACTTTGCTCATTTCGACTTTTTGCTCCAAAATCTTCACTCTTGTTCTATTTCTCGCTTCTTCATTAGCATTCCGCCATGTTCCTTCATTTCAACTTACAAAAACAATCTCACAACACATTAAATCCCTCCCTCACACTCTCATTGATAAAAATTGCACTAAAAATTTACAAAATTAACTAAGTAATGGGAAATTGATTTAATTAATGATTCAATTGGCCAAACAAAAATTCGACCTCATTATCGTTAATTTAACCAATTTCCATGCAAACTAATATCTATCAAGCATTAGTAAGATAAGTTAGAATTATATACAAATTTGTGATTCTTGGGGGACTTCACAAAACCCGTTCTTGTTCAAGAATTAATGAAGAGTAGTCGGCTTGAGGTACAAAGCCTTGACTACCCCAATGAGAGAACCTTCCTTGTAGAGCTTGATTCGTTGCCCATTCACTTTGAATCTTTGGCCATCTTTGCTTGCCAACTCGAAGTCCCCATATTTCCCTACCTCGGTGATCAAGAATGGTCCCGACCACCGGGAATTAAGCTTCCCAGGAAATAGCTTGTACCTTGAGTTGAATAGAAGAACCTTGTCTCCACATTGGAGATCCCTTTTTAGGATCTTCTTGGCGTGAATGAGTTTGGTCTTCTCCTTGTAAGATTGGGCATTTTCATAAGATTTGAGGCGGAACTCCTCAAGCTCTTGTAATTGGAGTAATCTCTTGTCACCGCTCAGTTTTGCATCAAGATTTAGTTCTTTGATCGCCCAATATGCCTTGTATTCGAGCTCTATAGGCAAATGGCAAGACTTGCCATACACCAACTTATAAGGCGACATCCCAATAGGAGTTTTGAATGCCGTCCTATATGCCCATAATGTGTCGTCGAGCTTTGAACTCCAATCTTTACGGTGCTTTGAGACCACTTTTTCAAGGATATATTTGATTTCTTTGTTGGAGATTTCGACTTGCCCACTTGTTTGGGGATGATACCCCAAACCGGTACGGTGATGAACACCATATTTAAGAAGTAGTGAGTCAAGTCGTTTTTCATGAAAGTGCTTTCCTCCATCACTTATTAAAGCTCTAGGTACTCCAAACCGGGGGAAAATGATCTTCTTTAGGAAATTGATGACAACTTTGGCATCGTTGGTAGGGGAAGCCACCGCCTCAACCCATTTGGACACGTAGTCTACGACCACTAGAATGTACCTATTCCCTTTTGAAGAAATAAAGGGGCCTTGATAGTCTACACTACTAACAAATAACCGGCAGTAACCACGCCCAAGCGAGGTTCAGGTCAACACGCATACCACGAAAATAAAGAAAAACTTTTTTGAATTATAAAATTATTTTTTCCGGGAATTTTAGTTTAAACCTAATAGCAACGGTATTAGTTTTTCGAACGTTGTTATTAGTTTTAACAACGGCGTGAACTAAAATAACCGTTGTAAATAAATTTACTAATAACAACAGTTTATTCTATATCCGTTGTTATTAATTTAGCGCGAAATAAGGAAAAGTAATAACAACGGGTATGAAAAACCCGTTGGCGCAATATTTGGCTTAAATTAATAACAACGGATATGATTTTGTTGTACGTTGTTGTTAATTGTAACAACGGATATAACTTTGTTAACCGTTGTAAATAAGGAAGGAACCTAATAACAACGGTGACTATGAATAATAACCGTTGTCAATACTTTTAATAAAGATGAAAAAAACACACAACACTAATAACACTGTACTGCAACACAAAAACACAAACACAAAGCGATTATACTGCATCACAAAACCACAAACACTAAGACATACTCCCTGATCGTCTCTTTGTCATCATCTCCGTCTGCTATTTCTTATTAATCAGGTATTCTAATAATTTTTCTTTATTGATTTCCTGAGTTTCGTTTATTTGTGAATTAGTTGCCTTATACATTGCATTTTCTGAATTAGTTGGCTTATTATTGAATTAGTTTTAATTAGTTGGATTTTCTGAATTACTTGGCTTACTATATATACTACGAATGTAGATAAATGACTCGAACTTGGATGAATGCTGCGAATATGAGTGACCCAATCTATAAGGATGGTTTAGCTGAATTTTTTGAAGTCGTTGCAAACAATTTGAATGGTTCTTCTAGTATTCCATGCCCTTGTGAAAGATGTGGTAATATTAGGTATATGGCTATTCCGGACGTTAAAATTCACCTAGAAAAGTATAGTTTTAGTCGATCCTATACCCGTTGGATTTTTCATGGGGAATCATTAGAGGAAGAGAATAACTTTGAAGAAGATGATCTTGAGGTATACGAAAGGATAACTGATGATCCCGAGTTTGCCGATTATGTTGAGTTGGAAGTAGACGAGTTGAATGTTGGGTCTACAGATAATGAAGAAAAAGATGATGAATCAAATGCTTTTGAAGATGAAAACATTAATTTGGATGACCTTGACAACATGTATGAGAAGTTGTGTGAGTCTGAAGCGCCTCTGTACCCTGGTTGTAAGTACACAAAGATGTCGGCTGTGGTGAAGTTGTATAATATCAAGGGGGCAAATGGGGTTAGTGACACGTGTTTCACTAGTTTATTAGCCTTGATAAACGACATGCTTCCAGATGGTAATGTTCTTCCCGTTAAGACATATGAGGCTAAAAAACTAATTAGAGGGGTGGGTATGAAATATGAGAAAATACATGCATGTCCAAATGATTGCGTATTGTATCGAAAATTATATCAAAACTTAACCAATTGTCCGGTTTGTTTTGAGTGGCGTTATAAGGATAAGGAAGGGATCCCGGCTAAGGTGTTATGGTATTTTCCAGTGATACCAAGATTCATAAGGATGTTTGCGAATAGCAATGATTCAAAAATGTTAACTTGGCATGAAACTGGAAGAATAAATGATGGGAAGCTAAGACACCCGGCAGATGGTATGCAATGGAAATCGTTCGACGCTAAGTATCCCGAGTTCGGCATTGAACCTAGAAACTTACGTCTAGCGCTGTCCACTGATGGAATGAACCCACATGGAAACATGAGTACCCAACATAGTACTTGGCCAGTAGTGTTGGCAATATATAACTTACCTCCATATGTGTGCATGAAAAGAAAGTACTTGATGTTGTCGTTGTTAATTTCCGGCCCTAAACAACCTGGAAATAATATAGATGTCTATTTGGAACCTCTTTTAGATGATTTGCGAATTTTGTGGGATAGTGGGATAGAAGTATTTGATGCATATAGGAATGAAACTTTCAATTTGAGAGCGATGTTATTGTGTACAATAACCGACTATCCAGCTTATGGCGACCTTTCTGGGCATACGGTGCATGGGAAAGAGGCATGTCCATTGTGTGGGGAGGATATCGAGTCTGAATACTTGAAGTGTTCTCATAAGTATGTGTATTTGGGAAATAGGAGGGGCTTGGATCCTGACCATTGTTATCGCAAGCAGCAGAAAGCATTTAATGGACGTCAAGAACATCGTCAACCTCCTAGAATTTTGAGTGGGCATGAAGTTTATCAGAAAGTAAAGCATATTGAGATAAAATATGGGAAGAAGAACGGCTCTAAATTGTCTACTCGTGGGTATAAGAAAAGATCCATATTTTTTGATAAACTTCCATATTGGCCTGACCTGGAGGTCAGGCATTGCCTCGATTTCATGCACATTGAGAAAAATGTCTGTGATAATATTATCAATACCCTCCTGAATGTTCCCGGTAAAACAAAGGATAACGCCGCAGCTAGGGAAGATATGCAAATGATGGGTATTAGGCTAGAGTTGGCACCACAGAAGAGAGGTAATGGTACATTTTTACCGCCAGCAGCTTATACCCTTTCACGGAATGAGAAAAAAGAGTTTTGTGCATGCTTGAATGGAATTAAAGTGCCACATGGTTATTCGTCCAACATCAAAAGCCTTGTGTCGATGCAAGATCTAAAACTCACCGGGTTAAAGTCACATGATTGCCACACTTTGATGCAACAATTACTATCCGTGGCTATTCGTTCCATTTTACCTGAAAAGGTACGATATGCTATTACCAGATTCTGTCTCTTCTTCCAGTCCATATGCGATAAAGTCATCGATCCCGATGATGCGGATTCATTGCAGGACCTCGTTGTCACCTCTCTTTGTCATTTTGAAATGTATTTTCCACCCTATTTCTTCACTATCATGATTCACCTGACCACTCACTTGGTTAGGGAGATTTTGTACCTTGGGCCCGTGTACTTGAGATACCAGTATCCTTTCGAAAGATTGATGAAAGTGTACAAGGACTATACATCTAATCGGTATCGTCCAGAAGGTTGTATTGCTGAACGTGCTATATTAGACGAAGCTCTTGCATATTGTTACACTCATCTCTCTCCTGAGGAGTTAATTGGCGTTCCAAAGAATCATCATAGTGACTGGATGACCGGAAAAGGTATTAGGGGCCGGGTTGAAAAAATTGTGGCACATGACATGTTACATTTAGCACATACGTATGTGCTAAACAACGAAGATGAGGTGCAACCTTATATTCAATAACACAAAGATGAGCTCGAATACGATCACCCAAACAAGAGCGAGATGTGGATTGCAAACGAGCATAAGAAGACGTTTGGAGAGTGGTTTAGGAATGTTGTCTTGGAGTATAAGAATTTGTATTGTGATGACATCTCTCCTAGGTTACTACGTCTTGGGTTAGGTCCAAATGCCAGGGCCACTTTTTTCAGCGGTTTTGCTATTAATGGTTATACTTTTTACACCCGCGAGCAAGATGAGTTGAGCACAATGCAAAATAGTGGTGTGCGTTCTGAATTTGAGGCAATGCACTTTGCTACTTCAAAAGATAAAAACCCTATTTGGGGAAAATGCCTTTATTATGGTGTTATTCAAGAAATATTGGTATTAGATTACATTGATTTCACAATACCTCTGTTTCGATGTAACTGGTTTGATAACAACAACAATTGTGTTCGAAAGGATAAAATGGGATTTACGTTGGTCAATTTGGATAAGGTTGGCAATAATAAGGATGATCCTTTCATAATGGCATCCCAAGCTAAACAAGTGTTCTATGTCACCGATCCTTTGGATAAGAAGTGGTCTGTTGTACTATCTATAAGGAGTAGACGGGGTGCACCCGATAATGATCAGGATGTCGTGTTTGAGGGAATGGATCACTCTTCCACTGTATCTTACTTCGACAATATTGACACTGATCATGATAACATTGAAAGCATCTATATGCGTGATGATCATGGTGAAGGTATTTGGGTTAACGAAGAAACTATGTCGGGCAAGAAACGTCCCCGATCCTGAGGTGGTTAATAATGTGAGGTATAAGCTTATATATTTGTTTTTTTTTTAGTTTCTGTTAGTTTCTGTTATTTTTTAAAATTACTATCTTTCTGATTTTTTTTAAATAACTTAGGAACGGCATACTAATAACAAACGTAAAACACTTATACTTTATTAGCTCGAACATATTTGCATTTAGGAACCATAGCGGAAATCTTACAACCATAACGGATACAGACACACACACTTGACACTCAACATCTATTATGATAGGCTGATATACAGGCCCTAAAACCCCATTACACTGCTATTATGATAGGCTGATACAGACACACACACACTTCACACTCAACATCTAACACAGGACGTTGCTTGGAATTTTTAGGTGTACATTGCTTGGAAAACAGCCACAACCTGGTTGTAGGCATCGACGATTTCTGAATTGGCCGACTGCTGACCATTCAAGATGGTCGGATACGGCACGTGGAAATAGTCCACGGTATTCTTCAGAAGCTCGGCGTCCTCGTTTGTGGCTACCCAGAGGTATGGTTCGACTGTTGATCTATTCGGAGCAACCCAGTCGCTCTTACCATGGCCTCTGAGTTGAAACATATTGCCAAGCTTAAATGTTGATTCTGCATCTGCAAGTGATGTTCCAAACTGAATGAGTAGTATCCCTTTGAATCCCTAAGGCGCCCATTGTGCCTTAATTCTGCTGACCGCGTATCCCAGCTCAATAAGCTTATTCCTCAAAGGAGTAAAGCTTTTGGCAACAAATTTTCCATCGTCCAAATGGCCTGGGGCATTCATTAGGACACAGTGATATGGACGAGCAACATTTTGAGACATTTCAAAAATAGACAAGTAATTTGATGGTTTTGGTTTGGTTTATTTGCAGTGAGTATTCTTTTCTGAATTTATAACAAGTTCAAGATGTGTAGTCATTCAGTGTATTGTCTTTAGTTTTTGTTAGCTTTGGTCATTGTTGAAGATTCTCAAATTATTTAGCTTTTGTCATTCAGTAGTGTATAGTGCTTATGATATTGCTGTCTTTTTTGGTTTCTGCTGATTATTATTGTAGTGTATAGTGCTTATGATATTGCTGTCTCTAATTATAATTAAAAATAAAATAAAGGTAAGCAACAACAACGGTTGTTGTAAATATACCCGTTGTTATTGATTATCACAACAGTTATTAACCACAAACCGTTGTCATAGTGTTTACTAATTACAACGGGTAGACTACTATAACCGTAGTCATTACTCTATCACAATGGTTTGTTTATAATAACCGTTGTCAATATTTGTAGATAGAAAACACACAACACTAATAATACGACTGTACTGCAACACAAAAACTCTATCACAAAGCGATCATCTTTCTGTCATCATCTCCCTTATTAATCACGTATTATTTTTATCAACTATTTCTTGAATTTGTGAATTTGTGAATTTGTGAATTTGTGAATTTGTGAATGTCATTTCCTGAATGTCGTTTATTATTTTCACCAATGTCGTTTATTAGCAAATTTGTGAATGTCATTTCCTGAATGTCATTTCCTGAATGTCGTTCAGTTCTAATTTTGCTTTATCGATTGAATAGCTTTGAATTGAATTAGTTTAATTACTTCTAAAGTTAAGTCAAAAAACAAATTAACGTATCAACATTAATATTATTAAATAATAAGTTCAAACGGTGCCACACACAAATGGCGCCAAAACAACAACAAACAACTACAACCAAACAACAACAACAAAAACAAACTAAATTGAGTCCGGGTAAATCTCCCGGATAGCTGCCACCGCTAGTGCATATGCATCAATCGGGTCAGCCTCGGCCAGAGCCAACCCTTCCCACTGCTCTACCTGGGTCACTTCAACGAGGTCGACCCCATTTGGGAAACGGTGACGGTCATGTTTGGAAGCCACCCATAGATATGGCCCAGGCTGGTGGTCCGTGCTCTCAATAAAATATTTTCGCCCATGCCTGGCCTTGTCAAACATTCTTGCCAGTTTGAATGCGGACGCACGATGAGCATCCGTCATCCCAAACTCGAAAACAAGTTCCCCTGTAAAGTACCTGCGATGATAATTTGGCCACATCTTCCTGATTAAATAGCCATTTCGAATAAGTGTATCACGGAGTTTTTTGTAGCTTTTACACACAACGTAGCCACCCTCAATATGGGTTTAGTAAAAGTTTCAGACATTTTGTATGGTTGATGTTAGTATTGAGGCTGGGAAATTTTGTATGGTTTAGCAAATATGTTATTGATTAGAGTTGGATGGGAATTTTGTATGTGGTTGATAACCTGCTTGTATTGAGGCTGTATTTATAGAGAGTTATTTATTAGAGTTATTGATTCACATGCATGCATTGGTTCACATGAAGGCATTGATTCACATGCATTTACAAATCCCAAAATGACTATACATTCACATGCATGCAGTACGTTATTGATTGAGTAAATGTGTTAATATGCAGTACGTTACATTTCCTATGTAGTCAATGCACTTACTGCAATATTCAGTAACTGTCCACAACGGTTATAACAAAGGTCCGTTGTGGTTAGTAATAACAACGAGTTTTTAACCCATAACCGTTGTTATTTCTCTATCACAACGGCTATGATGAACCGATGTCATTACTCTATCACAACGGTTGTAGTCACGAAAACCGTTGTGGAAAGTAATAACAACGGGTTTTTTAACCAATATCCGTTGTTATTTCTCAATATTATTATTTTTAATTAAAAGATTTTGCAGTCCAAACCCGTGAATAAACAACAGCAGAACCAGCATTGATTAAAGCATCCATTGAACATCATCAATGGCAGCATAACCCCTCTATAAATACAGCCTCAAAACCCCACCTTTAAATATTACATAACCCTAATTAATTACTCCAAAAATTAACATCATCAATGGCAGCAGTTAACCTTCCCAACGATGAGACGACCCTTACAAAATTGATTGCAGATGAGGAGGAGGCTCTTGCCGTAGTTCCCGCTGATCATCACCCATTGATTAAAGGATCCATTGAACATCGAAGGGATTATTGGATTAAGAGGCGTGAAGCAGTCCGACTTGTCAACCAAGCGTCGTCATCATCATCGTCCTCTGGCTACCCACGTCGGCCTTATACTCGCAGGTTGGATGCCGCAAGAGATATGTTGAGCTGTACCCGTCCTACCTTATCTCCACATGCAAGACGTGTACTTGCAGGCATTGAATCTGTTATTGCAAAATACGAGGTTAATGATCCGGAAGTCATCAGTATCATCAATATTGTTCCGGATTGTTGGTGGCAGTGTGAGAAAAGCTTTTTACTCTTAACCGGAATTGTTCCGGATTATTTAACATCTTTATTTATTTGATGTCGGATGAATGTAATGTACTTTATTATAAAATCTAGGTTATTCCTAATGAAATCAATGAGAAAGAATGTTGTTTAAAGTGTTTGAATTGATGTTCAATATTTTGATGTTTGATTATAATAGAAGTATATAAAAAAGGGTTTAGGGTTTAGGGTTTAGGGTTTAGGGTTTAGGGTTAGGGTTATTTTGAAGTAACACACGTATACTAATAATGATACTTAATAATTAAAAGTGATCCGACCCGAAAATGATACTTAATAACCATCACGCGGATAATAAATAAAGATTTCTATCAAATTAAATTAAATAACCCGATACTAGCTAATTAAATTTTGGGTCGGCAGTTTCAGGTTTGTGATGCAAAAACGGCCCGACGACTCGATATATATATATAACCTCATCCGCTAGCATATATATTAACATTTAAATGATCAAATTAAATTAAATTAAATGAACAGACACACGAATAAACAGACACGAAAGCCGAAAGGACACGGCCCTCGCTCGCTGCTCCCTCACCCAATTAAACTAATAACCCGGTAAAGTTACGTACATACCCTACGAATCTAACCTGATCGGAATATGGCCTATTATTATTAACCATTTATTTGTTGATATATAAAACGTATGTACATACATACACAATAATATATATATTATATATAGGTGTTAAAAAAGCAATAAACCGTCCTTTTTAATTAATTTGAGCATATATATATATATATATATATATATATATATATATATATATGCATCGTCAATATATCCGTCCCTTTTAGCGTACTTGAACGAAGTCGATCGATCCCATATATATATATATATCATTATTTAATTTGGGAAACATTAACGTGTATATATAATACTTGCATGTGCATTGATGAATATGTTATTATTGCAAAGTAGTACGAGGTTAATGATCCGGAAGTCATCATCATTAATTATTATATATATATCATCAATATTATTGCAAAGTAGTACATACGAGGTTAATGACACGTGCCCCCGACCCAAAAGCGATCGACCCGAAGTACGTAGCTACTAGCTCTAGATAGTGGATTGCCCGATCCGTAACTGGCCACCCGATCAGTTTCAGGTTAACTAGTGATGCATGATTATAATAACCAGGTCCTTAATTAAAAAGAAAATGACCCGATTCGAGAATCACTAGACTCGATATATATATATACCACATCCGCTTGACCCGGAAATTATCGACGACCCGCCCAATTATAATCATTCCCGAAACAGACACGAATTGAAAGCCGAAAGGACCCTCGCTTCGACCCGAACCAAACTAATAATAATAACTAACCCGATCGATAAAGTTATTAATTACAAACCCGCCGAATCTAACCCGATCGGAATTGATTCCCAGGCCAAACTCAATCCGAGCTAATAATTAAACGTAACTTACGCCTATAATATAAAATTTAGAGCAAAGTAAAATAAATTAAATTAAATTTAGAGCAAAGTTAAAAAAATAAAACCCTATAAGACCTTAAAATGAATTTATTTCGTGCCTCAAATTTTAATACCGCGCGCGCGTATCTTAAAAATTAAAAAAAATATACATAATCTATAACAACGGTGTTTTAGAATACCACCGTTGTTATTACTTTCAACAACGGGTCATATTAAATAAACCGTTGTCTTAGTGTTATTACTTGCTACAACGGGTGTGCTTTAACCGTTGTCATTACTCTATAACAACGGTGGATTGTAGGATGACCGTTGTCAATAGTTTCTCTTAATAAACCCTTTAGTTTCTCTTAATAAAAAATAATTTACAATCCTATAGAGTAAATTAAACACACGTACATTATCATCATCATCCTCCTCGTTTACAATCATCCTCGTTTCCAACACAAATCTTTTTGTTTATTATCATCATCATCCTCCTCGTACTCGTGATCATCATCCTGTTCTCTTTATCATCACCCTGTTCTCATTTTCTTTATCAGGTAATTTTTGTGTTTCGTCTTTAGGGTTTTATGATTGAAGTTCATCTTTTTGTTTTCATTTTCTATTTATCGTTCTCTTTATCATCTAGTTTCATTCCTTTCTAAGTTTTTAGAGTTTTAGAATCTCTGCATGACTCTTTATTTGTTCAGTTACTATTTCATTCATTTTAAGGTCTTAGGGTTTTAGAATCGTTGTATGCATGACTCTGTTCCGTTACTATTTCATTTCATTTGAAGGTCTTAGTGTCTTAGGATTATCATGGGTGAAAAACGGAAAAGAGTAGAAAACAATGATAAGGGGGATAAGCCTGGTGAGAGGGGTGCTTCGAAGTGCCCTGCAGCCCTTGCAGCTATAGCGGCAAAAAAGCCGATGGAAATAAAATGGAGTGTGAAAGGTGTTCCTACTGGTCCAAATGCTGGCCATTTATCCACTTGGATTGGAGTTACAACCAAACAGTTTGAGCCTATTGATTTAGATGATTTCAGGATTATAAATCCTGCATTGCAGAACTTACTCTTGACCCGTATAAAGGTATGATAATTTCTTTAGCTAAACACCATTTTATTTTGCATAAGTTACTATTACATAAGGCAGGAAGCCGTATAAAGGTTCGTATAAAGGTATGATATTAGACAGCCGCCTATTAGTGTATATGATGATGATGCAGGAAGCTTTCGATATTCCAGACTGCCATGATAAGTATCTATTACGTAAGGCAGCGGCAGTCTTAAGGCAGTGGAGGTGTGACCTTGCCAAATTACACTTGTATGTCGATAAGGAGACGGGGCAGATGCATAAGAGCCCACCGACAAAGTACCCCAACATCACTCAGCAACAATGGGATAATTATAAGGCGAAACGAGCTACTGAAAAGTTTCAGGTTAAGTATCCATGTCATATGTTTACATTTTTGTAAAACTCTACTTAAGGTTACATTTTTCTAAAAGTTTCAGGTTACATTTTTCTAAAAGTTTCAGGTTACATTTTTCTAAAACTCTACTTGTATCTATAATTTTCTAATTGTCTCATCTACTTGCGATTTTATATGATTTGAAGAGCGTTAGCGCCAAAAATCGTGCTAACATCTCACAGAAGCGGGGGGTATATTATGGTTCTCGAGGCGGTTACAGATTGATAGAAGAAAATCTCGTAAGTAGCATCTATATATTAGATTTTTTTAATCATACTTGGACTTAATATACATGTATACATATATTATTTTTGAGTTAATGTGTAGGTGTCAAAGGGTGTGACCGACTTGAATCGGCACGTAACTTATAAAGAAGGGCACACGCCTAAAGGATCCCGAACATGTACCGAATATGATCAGGAAGTCTTGGCCAACATAGTAAGTATTATTTTATTAAGACGGGTTTTTAATAACTTTATTGTTCAATTCTTGTATGTCTAACTATCTATTTATTTTAGCAACAAAAATAAAATTTAGTTTATTTAATATTTTATAGGAGAATGTTCTGAAGGAGGTTGCGGAAGGGAAATTCACTCCAAGTGGTCGTGACGACGTTCTTGCTAGAGCGATCAACCGTCCCGAGCATCCAGGTCGATTGAGGGGCGTCCCATTACATGTCGGAGTCACGAAATATTATGGGACAACAAGCTCGAACAAGAAGAAGAAAAACAAGGGGAAGGCTGACATGGTACCATTTGTTATTGTCATTTAAAATTCACATGTTATTGTTTTAACAAAATGCTGATTCTACATTTTGGGCGTGCAGGTTCAGTTATTGGCCTCCGTGATACTGAAGATGAATTCTGGAGGCAAGCCTTCCGAAGAAGAATTGAAGATGATGGAGGATGTCATTAAAAAGGGTGAGGTAGTGCAACAGATTTGTCAAGAGGCAGACACTACTACCTTGCCAATACATGAGGAGACGGCTGAGAAGATGGTTGAGGTACCTAGTGCTGCCGAGGTTTTAATACCTCAAGCCGATAAGGTAAATATGACTTTTTTTTTCTGCATTTGTTCTTTCCAGCAGCCATGCCTTTGATTGGTTTATTTTATTAGGTAAATGAGTCTGAAAAGGGGACGCAACTTGAGGAGACGGGTGAGGTACCTAATGCTGCTGAGGTTTTTATACCTCAAGCCGATAAGGTAAATACGACTTAACCATTTTGAACCTCTGCATTTGTTCTTTCCAGCAGCCATTGCATGCCTTTGATTGGTTAATTAATTTTATAAGGTAAATAACTCTGAAAAGGTGACGCAACTTGAGGAGCCGGCTGAGAAGACGGGTGACAATAAGGAGGTATGTAGAATATAAGAAGTTAGTATATGCTGTCAGTGCTAAATCTGGTCTGGACATGTTCAAGTATAATAGCCTACCCACCAACAATAAATACTTGTAACTAACTTTACATTATATACTCAATATAGATCATTTATGATATCTATTATATTTTGGTATTTTGTAAATAATGTGTATTCTTCAGGCCACAAAAAAGCAGGTAGTTGTTCTTCTCACCGACCCTTCATCCAAGGATGTGGTTCGTGTTGCCCAGGGTTTCATATACCCAAAGCCCAATGACTCAGCGGAAACCATCTTGGTTCATGGCGTATCACTCTTACCGAAGCATGCAAAAGTGGAGATAGCGGGAGTCGCGAAGGGCTATGAAACCCGTAAATTGCCCGCCCCAGTCCGCGACGACCTTCAAATTCTGGCAGATGCGGTTCACTGTTTTGTCCAATGGCCTGAAAGCCACATTTTCCTGGCTCGTGATCGTAAAATTCAACAGAATGTAGCCGGGGTTAGAAAAATACATCTAATTTAACCCGCCTTTTGTCTTTGTTCATCACCTTCATAAAGAGTGAAATTTATATGTTATATTTTTGTTTTGTAGGTAACAAAAAACATGGATAAGTCTAACTCGATAGACAATAATCTTTCTACTACCTCGTCAAAACAACAACTTGATGAGATATTTAATCAACTCTCTTTATATTTTAAGTTCTACTATCGCCTCATCATTGAAAGAGCAACTTAATTTAGTTAGCCACATGTAGGTTGTGAAAGGTAGCACACCGCATCATTTCCCCAAGCTGAAAGAGGTCAGGAGTCTATCCCGTACTAAATATGATGGGAATGTTTACATGGAAAAAGTACGAACGGTGACGATGTTGGACCTTTATAAGGAGGCTGGGAGACTCATAGCAAGCGAGCAATTAATAATGGTTCCGCTCGAGCATGATATTGTAGGGGTAGAACGTCAAGCAATGCTGGATTGGGAAATTCTAGCCATTTGGGCTGGCCTTGCCGAGATTGATGTCCAACACCTATATGTTTGGATGAAGTAAGTTTCTTAATAAATTAAATCATGCTGTATTCTAATATTCTGACTAAGATATAGTGTTTTTAATATCTGAATTAAAACCGTCATGTAGGTACTTGAACTCGGTTGTGATCCCCGAGACCAATAATCCACTTGCTCAATACGGATTCCTGTGCCCAAATGTTTTATCTATGCATATCGGGATGTTTTCGTATGAAGAACGTGTAGCTTATATTGCTGCGGAATTGGCGAAAAACAATAAGCTCATTTTTGCCCCTTATAATGAAGTCGGGTAATATATAATTAATATTACGATTCCAAATACAATTGCAATTTTATATGTTTGGTTATGATGCATGTTGTGCTTGTTAATAATGATGTGTCTCTCGATCTAGGAGACATTGGGTGCTAGCAGCGATCAATCCGACCAAGAAGAAAGTATTTTGGTTGGACTCTTTGCATAGACAACCATCCGAGACCTTTAAGAAAATGATTATTAAGTAAGTTTATAATATTGATGATTTGGCACATAATATTAAGTTTCATTTATTATTATTAAGTAAGTTTATGTGACTTTCGGCCTCTTTCCTTTTTTAAAGGGCCTTTGAGAAGAAAAGAGCAACCGACGATCAACCGACAGAATATTCTGATGATGGCCCTACTTTTATTACGATAACAAGGGTACGTACGCGCAAATACAATACCTTAATAATTAAGTGCATTAAACTAATTACGCATATACATCTGTCTTTTTTAATTACGCATTAAACTAATTGGTAATTGCCTTCTCGTCTCTTCGTTTATTATGTAATAATAGGTCCCTAAACAGCCGGATAGCATACAATGTGGATACTACGTTTGTCGTTTCATGTTGGAGATTATTAGGCGAAGATATATCAACATTCCAGAAAGAGTTAGTAGTTTAATGTAGCTATTATTTACTTTTTTTCATTAGAGCTGATATCTTTTCTGCTATATATATATGATCGATGTTGCTAATTATGTATGCCTATACTGTTGTTACCCTACTGATCGATGTCTTTTATTTGTTTTATCCGCAGTATTTAATCAACACGCCACATGTCCCTGAGTACACTAAGCACAATATAGACGAGGTAAGGGACTTGTGGGGCAAATACGTCCTTGAACATTATGTTAAGAATAAATGAAACTTAGATTATTTTGGAAGCAGATAGGGAACTTTAATTTGTAGAAGTCATTAATTAGAGCAAGTTGTAAGTATGAATTGCTCTGAAAGAGATCATTTTGGTTGTATATATCATTTTGCTGCTGCTGTACATGAATTGCCATGTACATGTTGCCCTGTACATGATTGCTCTGATTTATATATAGATATATCATTTTGCTGCTTCTGAAATTGGTTTATGATGCGTGCTGCTGCTACTGCTGCTGATTTATGCAGGATTTTCACTGGCAGGGGAACAAATTACAATTTTTTCAAAAACAATAATAAAAATAATAACAACGGTTTTTCAAAATTCATTAAAAGCGTTGTAACATATTTACCACCAAAACTAATCATACCTTTAACAACGGTGTATTCTAAAATACCTGTTGTTATTAAAACTTTCCACAACGGCTTCTTTATTATACTTCGTTGTAATTAACAATATTCACAACGGGTTTGAAAAATTAAAGCGTTGTTATAATCTTTCCGCAACAAAAACTAATCGGCCTTTAACAACGGTTTTAGTAAACAGACCGTTGTTACATATTTCCCACCAAAACTATTCATACGTTTTAACAACGGTGTACTCTGATATACCTGTTGTTATTAAAGCTTTCCACAACGGCTGGTTTAATATACTCTGTTGTAATTAACTATATTCACAACGGGTTTAAAAAACAATTGCGTTGTTATAATATTTCCCACCAAAACTAATCATACCTTTAACAACGGTTTCATTTAAGAGAACCGTTTTCGTATCTTTCCCACCAAAATTATTCACACGTTTTAACAACAGTTATCTAGTAATAACAATGACTTTGTACCGTTGTTAAAACTATTCACAACGGTAATTTCATTAAATCGGAACCGTTGTTAAAACCTTTAACAACGGAGGCTTTAACAACGTCCGCTTTTTAATATTACAACGGTTTTTAACCGTTTTCATAGCCTGTTTTTGTAGTAGTGTCCTTTAACTTTGCATTAAATTTATCGGTTATCAAACAAACGTGGTTCGACTTTACTATGACTCGTTAATGTCTTATCAGCCTTTGTTATAAAATGCATCATAAATCATTTTAAATAAACACAAACTACTATTAAAAGCCTACGTTATAATACATGAAATGATACTGGAGAATTCATGAATTATTAGTTAGATTCGTATACTATTTTGTGGGTTGATGAATAATTCGGCGAACTAATAAGTAATTGAGTAGGTTGTCGAGTAATCGGAACGATAAAAAGACAATTTAATTGATCAACTAAGAAGTTAACTTAGTAAAGACTATCAATAAGGTTATTGTATAGATTAATATATAAAGTTCATGGGTACACAATAGAATTTCAAATATGAAGGGGTACACCATAAAAAATCGAAATTTCAAGAATACACCGTAGAATTTCCATAAATTTTTTAAATGGTACAATTGAATAAGTTATGTTTGGTTAACTCAAGCATATATAGCCATATAGGTGTAGTTAATGTTTGATTTAAATTTTCAATGACTATTTATTCATATATCCTTATTCCTTATTCCTTACCATATATAACCCTATTTATGAAAAGGAAGATGGGGGACAAAATATCCAATATCACCCTATTTATGATAAGGTTTATGGAAATACAAAAAGACGTTTTGGTTACTTGGAGATATACTTTTAATATAATTTATACTATGTACCCAAAAAAAATATGTATACTTTATAGGATAATCATCCTATTTCCATCACATTTCTCAAATATGTAACCTCAATAATGGCTTAAAAAACACTAATTTCGTTACACATAGTATTATCCATGATATTCCTTTTTCCAACAACCAATGGCCTATCACTTAAAATGATTCCAATAGACACCCCAGAAATTACAAATATTGCCTAAACATGTCACGGCTCAAGAACGACATCAATATCTCTTGAACATATCTATGTCACGGGTAAACAATTATCCCATACAACTAGTAACTCCCAATTGTCTCCAGTCCTCGTTAGCGAAATCAACAAAACAATCTTATTACGGTACTAGACTCACATTGGGGTCGGGCCATGCACTATTATCTCCTTTTCTACTTATTAAAACTGGTAGTCACAAAACTTGGGTTCAATGTGAAGGTTGCAACCCTTGTATAGAAACGAAAGAGGAAAAATTCAAATACAAGTTGTCCCGTACTTTTTCGCGAGTGAGTATAGACGATCGATTGTGTTACCCAAGGTTAACGTATGAGGGATCGTGTGGCATAGATTTCGCTTTTAGCAGTTCACAACATGTCGTTGGGTTTTTAGCAAGAGATAATGCTTATTTTCAGCAGGCAAAAACCGGAGAAATTTTCGAATTCGCCGTTTTGCATTTGGGTGTGCATTAAAAGATGACGGGTTTGAGTTTGATAAAAACATGCGTGATAATGTCATAGTTGGTATACTTGGGCTTGCAGTCGGTCCTAGATCGTTCTTAACACAACTCAATTCTAAAACAAAAGGTCGATTTTCTTATTGTTTTGCACCAGACCGGGGATTATCGACAATTAGAGGTGGCAATCGGGTCAATCAGGGCGGTTACGGGTCGGGTTCAGGTAGTTCGGGTCATGTCGGGTTCGGGTTTGGTCGGGTCAAGTTGCTTATTCAGGTCGAGTCGGGTTCGGGTTGGGTCGCTTACGGGTCAGGTTAATCGGGTCAATAACTACAACAGGTCGGTTCAGTTTCGGATCGGTTGACCAATGAGTCGGGATATATCAGGTCAATATGCTTGATCAAGTCGAGACCGGTTTGGTTTCGGGTTACTAATGGGTCGAGTATTTTATATTGTCGTCTTAAATTTGAAAGTTAATCGGGTCAATGGTCGGGTCGTTATGTTAAAAGCTGACTTTTGAACTTATGAATTATAAGATTGGATTAAAGGAACTCGATACAAAAGTTATTTGTAAAATATAAGAGTATAACACTATAAAAATTAATGATTGTATATATTCATTGAACACTTATGTTGCTCAACCTCGGTTATAAGTATATGACATGAGTGTCTATCCAGTGTCGGATTCGCCTATATTATGGACAAAAAATAATGTTTTTGGTCTAAATTAATCAGTTGTTTATCTAGTTCATAGTTTTGAACATTTGACATATGAAGTATGACAAGGACTAAATGACTTACCTATGAAATAGATTTTATTTATTATCTTGACGATGATACTACGTATTTAATTTTGAATAGACTCTATTAAAATGGTGTATTTGAGGTTTGGATCTTAATAATTAATAACCGAGGTCGGATTGTATGGTCATAACTCATAACTCTGTCTTCCTTTTATTGTTTTCAATGGAGCCAAAACTAAACACTCTTTTTCTCAAAAAGCGTTAATTTAAAATTTTCTAAATATATCACTTGCAAAATAATTATTAATAAGTTTAAATAGTTAGCGTACTAAATTTACAACTGACTATTTATTTTAAGATTACATTTTGTTTTGAAAAATAAAATGAGCGGTAATTTTTTATATCAAATTTATTGACAACAAAAACAAACTATAAAGGAATTTAGATTCTTAAAAAAGATTATTTGGCTATGAGTCGGGTCGAGTTTAATCGGGTTAAAACGGATTACATGTCGGTTCAATTCGGTTTGGGTCAGGTCGGGTTTGTGCATGTGTGAATCAGGTTTCGGGTCGGGTCGGGTCGAGTCACAAGTCGGTTCGGGTCATATCATTTCATGTTTAATCGGTTTATCGGTTAACCTTTGGGTCGGTTCAGGTCGGTTTCAGTTCAGCAAATTTACGGGTTCTATCAGGTCGGTTTTCGAATAAGTCAGGTCGGTTCTTCGGGTCGGGTCACCTTTTGCCAGCTCTATCGACAATGTATTTTGGTGACGAAGCACAAATTAGCGGAGATGCTACTAGGCAAGTTAGAACGATTGCAATGAATAAGGTGTATAAATATCACATATACGTAAATGGTATTAGTGTAGATGGAATTAGGTTACCGATTGATCTATCCGTATTCCAATTAGATCCAAGAAGATATACTAATGGGTTTTTCATCGACTCTGGTGCACCTTATACCTATATTCCGGAAAGTTTATATAACACTCTAAAAGCTGCGGTGATCTTGTACTTTAGAGAGAAATACGATTGGCTATCGTTACCTATGCCTTAAAGAGAATAGTCTAATCTTTGTTACGTAGGGTACCCTAATAATGTTCACGGATTTCCTTCCGTGATTTTTCATTTTGCAGGGAGTAGACAATAAGGAGAAGTTAATTGGGTTATGAATAATAATTATTTGTTTACCAAAATTAATGGAGGATTTTGCATGACTATATTCAAAAATGATAGCCCAGGTCCTAGCTTGTTAGGAGCATTTCAACAAATTAATTTTAAGATTTTATTTGATGCTGCTAATGCCCTTTTGTCCTTCGTACCTCAAACATGTCAAGAACCTACTTTATAACTTTTCTAAGCTTTCAATGTAAGCCATACAGTTGTCGGGTTTCTGGGGCTATCTAGTCGAATATCTTACCTTTTACTGTTATAATATTGCAAGTTATTTTCTTTCGTTGTCAAAAAAAAAAAAACTTTCTACGTACTCGGTGATTCGAATAAATCTATGTTTAGTTTATGTACTATTGAGATTTTTTTTTTAAAAAAATGATCCAAAAGAGAATTACAATATATTTGGGCTGTGGAATTCGAACTTATATCCTACTGTCCATTGTACCTCAATTTTAATTGCTATAGGTTACGACATCTTCGATTATGTACTTGTGATTGTAGTCAGGACTCACGAGGCAAGGATCATGATTCTTAAGTGACGATTAGCTTAATATAACATTTTTGGTTTAGTAAACAATAAGTCATAAACAAATTTGGAAAAAGGAAAATTTATAGATTTTCACTAAAAGGGGAGTACAATAATGTGGTCAAATGCCATAAATTTTCTTTGGAAATTTTACATTAGTCCTTACGATTCCTTAAAATAGCCCCATTTAACTAAAATACTCCTCACAATTCCTCAAACAGAAGTGCCGTCTTACTGCTTCAAACGGGTCAAACCCCATCACAAAAAAACAAGTGGGAGAGTATTGGACAATCCCCCACTTGCCTCACTTGCTCTTTTGTGAGAGGACTTGACCCGTGTGAAGCAATAAGACACACGTTACCCCGTCTGAAGCAAGATCTTCTGATTGATGAACGTCTATAACTCATTTGGTCTAAGTAAGCTATAATTACTAGTTTCCAAAAAATAGTACGATATCAACGATTTAAAGCCCCCTTTCCTCCCCTAATTTAGTAAGACTATGACTTTGTTTGACTAATTTAGTTTATTTGACCAAATTTCAGTTAGTTTAGTTTATTGCAAGTGTTTGATAAATATTTTATATAATAAAAATTAAGAAAGTTGAAATGAAATGCTAACTAGGACAACAAGAAATAAACTAGCTTATTTTACAATATCAACTCATTTCACCAAATATCAACTATCTTCTGAGCTAGTTCATCAAACAATTTTGAAATAATCAGCTACATTTTCAAATTCTAGCTACATTTTTAGTTTTCAACTAATTTTTGAAAATCCCGCTTTTTTTTTTTACCAAAAAATAGGGTGAGTCCCATACCAAATAGAGTCGATCCCATACCAAAAAAGTAGTAGTAAGACTAGTAACATTGTGATCGCTATATAGCTTATATCAAGTATAATAGGTATACTTCGGCAACTAATTAATCCTTCTTAAATACATACTTTATCCTCACCAAACAAATTAGCTTAATTACTTAATACGAAAGATCTCTTGCACGTACATACTCATCCTCCTAATTCTATCAAACTTTCACAAGTTCACAATAATGCCAAAAACAAAACTTATTTCGTTGCACTTTTTATTATTACTTAAGATGATATTCAATGTTTCAAAAATCAATGGCCTATCAATTAAAATGATTCCAATAAACTCACCACATTTGCAAATTTTACCTACACATGTCACGGCTTTAGAAAGGCGTCAATTCCTAGTCAACATATCTAAGTCAAAGGTGAGCAATTACCCCATAAGATTAAATCCAAATGGTTTTAATTCCCCGGTTAACTTGGTTAAAGAAAGTTATTATGTTACTAAACTCCCATTAGGGACGGGCCGAGGACAGTTATCTCCTTATTTGCTCATTGACACCGGTAGTGACGAGACTTGGATTCAATGTGAAAGTTGCAACCCTTGTTTCGAATCAAAAGAACAAAATTTTAACTACAAGTTGTCCCCTACTTTTACGCGAATGACGGTAGACGACCCATTGTGTTACAGCCGACGACGATACACCTATGAGGGTTCTTGTGGCTTTAAAATAAGATATGTGGATTCACAACGTGCCATTGGTTTTATTGGAAGAGATGTCACTTATTTACAAGACACAATAACCGGAAAACATGTCCCATTCAATGGTTTTGCATTCGGGTGTGGACTAGAAAATGAAGGGTTTCAATTTGGTACGAACATGCATGAAAATATTATAGTTGGTATACATGGGCTTGCACTCGGTCCTAGATCGTTCTTATCTCAATACGGTAATGAAATTAACAATCGATTTTCTTATTGTCTAGCGGCTGGTCCGGAAATATCAAACATGTACTTTGGTGATGAAGCACAAATTAGTGGAGATGCTACTAGGGAAGTTAAAACGATCGCTATGAATAAGGGGGAAAAGTATCATTTGTACTTGAATGGAATTAGTGTAGATGGAGTTAGAATATCACTCGACCCAACTGTCTTCCGATTAGATCCATTAAGACATACCAAAGGGTTTTTATCGACTCCGGTGCACCTTATACCGTCTTAACAAGAAGTGCATTTAATCCTTTATATGATGCGGTGGTCAAGTACTTTAGAGAGAAGTATGGTTGGGAACCCATACCTAACCCTGACTTAGAACTTTGTTACGCAATGTATCCTACTAATGATAAAAAATTTCCGTCTGTGAGTTTTCATTTTGCCGGGATTCGACGCCAAGGAGAGGTCGATTGGGTTTTGGACAATAATAATTTGTTCGATAAAGAAAATCAAGGATTTTGCATGACAATATTCAGCATTGATGACCCAGGCCCATGCTTGTTTGGTGCGTTTCAACAAGTCAATTTTAAAATTTTATTTGATATTGCTAATGGGCTTTTGTCCTTTGTACCTCAAATGTGTCAGGAAGCTAGTCTCTAGCTTTTGCAAGTTTTCTATGTCACATTTGGTAAATTCGAATAGATCCATCTCGATGATTTATGTCAAATTAAAATTCTCAAGTGAAGATAACAAATTTAATTGGAATATATGTGCCTTTTATAACTAATGGTTGGTCTCATTGAAAACGGGGCATATCCGTCTTCATTAAAGATGGGCCGGATCCGTGTCACAAGAAGACAAGTGGGAGGACATGATACGTATACGGGTCAATGAAGGAACGAGTTCTTTGAAAGTCGGAAATCAGTTTGATTATTCTCGAGAATAATTAAATGTATTTCGAGCTTTCATTAAAACGAGTAAGATTCATTGGATGATACGAAAATAGTAGCTGCTCGAATATGGTCCGAATATAAGTAGTTACTCTGTATTACGTGGGTTTCGATGAATGCCCAATCAACTATCCTTATCAGCAATTAATTAAATCAATAAGTGTGTGGCTTAATTGCGGGATTAATTAGAGGGATTAATTAGATGGTTTAATATCTCGAGTTAATTATAGATTTATAGCATAATTAATTAATTATAGTGTTTATTATAGGCTATTTAAAGTTAATTTAGCTTTTCATTTTCCTGTTTTGAAGGCTATATAATCAGCCCTTGTAATGCATTTTGGTACACATGATTTGAAATAAAAAGAGCTTGTTGTTTTCAATTACACGTGGTGTTAATTGTGAATTACGGATTGTTGCGATAATCCAAAAGTAGTGATTTATTAGGACGCGTTTCCTAATTGTTACTCGATTGGAACCAATAGGTCTTGGTTAGCCAATCTCGTTCATCAAGTTATAGGTCTAACTTGGTGTCTGCTTATCCCTTTCATTTCCGCTGCAATATATTTCGCATCATATGATGCGAAATTTTGCAGAAGCGCTTTAAAAGAATAAGGAACAATAATGAAATAACGGATATTTGCTTTGAATTCCGCCAAGAACTCAAAACAATGGGATATTTGCTCGAACTAGACCTATAATTCGAACAATGGTGAACTATAATCAAGACCTATTGATTACATTTCGGGTTAAAGTTTGAAAACGCGTCAAACAATAACAAATGACTGATTGAAACTCGACAATCAAAGGATTTGCTTTTAATTCATTCTTGTGGTGTATTACAAAAGCAATTGAAATGGCCCTTAAATAGCCTTACAAACAAACAAAGAGGAAAGCTAAAAGACAGATATTAAAACTAGTTATTATGTCACATAATGATAAACATAAAGACTAGCAATTATTATGTAATTAAGTAAAACATTATTAAGGATAATTATTAATAAATAAAATGACAAACAAGGAATCTAGTCAAGTCATTAATTTCCACGTAACATGGGTTTGTAGTCTTTGTACCACCGTGTGTTGGAAATACATTGCCAACTTCGATCGTCACCCATTGAGCATGACGTTCTTTTCCTTTGGTGATCTTCAAGGGTTCACCCTGTTTATGAAAAGAGGGGCTATACAAATTGAATGAAATGTCGTCCGCGTAGATGTCAAAAATAGGAGGCAAATTAGGATTGAAAATCCCCCCTACTGGATCGTCTTGAAGTGAGGACATCAAGAGCCGGAGCTCTGATACCATTGTGAGAGGGGATCTGACCCGTCTTCATTTAAGACGGATATGCACCGTCTTCAATAAGAATTTGTGTATAACTAAATGGCTCTGCAATCAACATGTGTCACCATTGACTCTTCTTTCAACACTTGTAAATATCCTGCAATATTTTTTTATGAGGAAAGGAAATGATCTTGGTTAATCCACTAAAATATGACCAACTCATCGCATTTTTTCGGAACAAAATGTTCCATATGCCATTGTCTTTTAGTCCACCTTAACAGAATGGAACAAAATATCTCATATGCTATAAAGTCAGCTATTTTGTTAAATTTGCGTAAACAAAGCATACATTCACATTTTTGTAAAAAAGAAACTGTATTTTAATATCATCAATAACTTTAGAAACCCCTAAGGTAGTCCCCAATCCCGACGAATAGATTGAAATTAACACCCTTAATCGAGTTCTAGGAACCCGTAAGTTCTTAGGAGCAACTTCTTTAAGTGCAAGTGTCTCTGCTGTTAAAATACATACTAACTTGGATGCAAACCATAACAACAAGTAAGACGATTTTACCATTGTGGTCTCTAATACTAATGCCTAACGCTGCTCTATCGTTGCACAATTTTTAACCATAAAAAGTTATCTCAAGGGTGTGTATTATAATTATGAATAAGTTATTGTGAAAGTGTCTTATAATTTAAAATTAATTGGATATACATAGTAAAAGAATAAAAACTCTGGAGTGATACAAAGTGGAGAAAATATGTTAGTGTCAATTATATAACGAATATGATTATTATGAAAATAATTATATAATAAAAGAGTCACTGTAAACTTTAAAAGTTTATTGTAAATAAAAAAAATTATTAGGTCGGGTCATATTAGGGTCTAAGTTATTTTCGAGTGGTTCTTCCAGGTTACAATCAAACGAATTTCAATTTTTTTTTTCGGACCAACTCATCGTTTGACAGGTTTCCTCGTAACAAATAAATGAACAAAACAACATAAAAGCCGAAATACAAAAGGGCTAGATAAGAAAGATCCAAATCCCACTTGTCAAAAATTTTTCCACTCCCCTCTCTCTAAAACCTGGTTAATCAATTCGAAATTTTTGATATATACAACTTGTTCTACCTTATCTCCCACAATTCCCTCTTCTCTTCCGCCTATGACGCCGGGGATGAGCTAATCCCCATCCACCCCCAACCCTTACCACGCGAAAATTCCCTCCTCCCGCAATCAAACCTATATGTCCGAAATCGTGACTCAACTTCAAACTTAACTTGAGGCACAAAAATAAGCCGTCATCACTAAGGAAGCCGATAGTGAAGCAAGGGAAGCCGTAAGCGATGAAGAAACAAGAAAATAAGGGAGCAAATGGATACAATGAGGACATATTTTGCCAGTTGCAACCCCGGGTGGTGCCCTTACGACAAAGACCCTAGAGATCCTTTCGGAGGAGGCGCTAATCGAGTATGAGCTTCGTTCCCGTGTAGCTGAGTTGCAAGTTTGTTTGTTGTTTGTAGTGGGAAATACTTCGTGACTTGTGAGTTGTCACTCGGATTTGGAATCAAACTATTAGTTAGTCACTTGTAATTTGATTTGGGATTTGGTATCTTCGTATGAAAATGTGACGTTGTTTCCCATTTTGTGTGTTGTTCAAGTTGCTGATTATAGCTTGTAAATGCAGGTTTGTATGTATTTAGCTCGAATAAAAACATAAATTTTCACGAAAAATAGCTGGCAAGTTGGCGACCAATTGTATGTTTGGCGACGGATATTAGTCGCTAACCTTTTAGTTCTAAATTCACATTGGTGACAAGATGGAGACTGCCATTCGTCGCAACATTGATGACCGATGTACTGTGGTCGTTAATTTGGCGACTTATTTTAGTCGTTAATTTGCGTCGCCAAACTAGCGACTTAAATATGTCACCAATTCTCCTATTTGGCAACTGAAATTAGTCGAATATGTCCAATTTGGCGACTAGGGGTTGCGACCAAGTTATGTCGCCAATTGTAGTTGCTCGAGCACAGAATTCTTGTAGTGTCCGGCGATCGATCGATCGATCATTTGCCCCTGATTTTGTTCTTTTTGGTGAACTTTAAAAGTTTTGACAAAAAATATCGTTAAAACATGAAACTTTGAAAGAGGAAACTTATGTATATAGATTTGTTATGAAAAAGTATTTATAAGTATTGAGAGAGGGTAGGTTAATTATTTGTTACATTTTTTTATAAAAGTTTAGACAATTTTTTATTCAGAGTAACGCAAAACTGGCAATTTAACTTCTTTAATGGTGAGGTTAGGTCTCTTATGTTTGATTTGTAGCAATCAAGCTCCATAACTTTTAGTTAAAACTGAATTTAAACACCATTGTTTGATCGCTGATGAATATTTGACAAAAAATTATTTTATAATCCAATTAATCATGTATAAACTTCATTTTTTATAGCCTTATAAAATTTATACAATATATATTTGTAATAAACAGTATTTCTGATAATTTTACAATTGTTAGACAATTTGTTACACATCTAACAATAGTTCATGAAATTTAATCTTATTTTTTATTATATTTATTATAAAAAATGTAAAATTATTCTTTAGATGAATAACTAATTTCATATATTTCATATAAATTATTAAAGTTGAAACTAGTAATTTTTATGTGTTATTAATTGTATAATACGGAGTATAAATATAAAATGCACTTTTGTTGAGATTTTAGCTAAAAATAAAAATTCTTTTGAATTTCACTTTTTGTTAAAGTTCAGGGGATTGATTGCTAAAAGTGAAACTTAAAGGGCATAATTTCACCATTGAACACAGTAAAGGGGTTAAATTGCTCTTTCACTGAGTGGATAGTGTTCTCGGTCGACTGTAGTGTATTCGGCCAAGTCGTTTAGTCTGTTATTTAATTATAGTTCTGTTCTTGTGTACTCGGCCGAGTGAGATGTACACTCGACCGAGTAAGTCGTACTCGACCGAGTACATGTTGTACTCAACCGAGTACGACGGGTTTTGAGGATTAGTCGGACGGTTGATTAAGGATTTATAAAAGGAGTTAAGATTCATAATCACAATTACGTTTCACAACAATACCCTATTTTCTCTGTGAAAAACTCTCTCTAACTCCTCAAGAACATCCTTAATCTTTCCGTGCCGGATTCGATCTATCACTACTTTGTTGATTGCATTGGTATGTATCTTTATTTTGTGATTCGTATGCATTATTATAACAGTAGGTCTTGCTTGCGACGGATCGGATCTTGCGACGGGTATTTTGTGAGAGGAAATGGGTAGAGGGGACAAGGTGGACACCCCCCATGTGCTTCTCCACTCACCCTTGATGGGTATTTTGTGAGAGAATATGGTATCCGTCTTAAGCTTGCGACGGATAGTGTCCGTCACAAATGAGAATTTGTGTTATTATAAATCCTGATTGATTTGGGGGAAAGGGAAACAAGGGTTAGTATTAATTATGTTAATTGCACGTTTAAGGGAAAGAATTCATAAATAAAGATTGTTGATAGATTGATTGTGATTGGCTGCGGATTTACGAAAAGGTAGGGTTTCCTTACTCAGTATTTGTGTTGCTAATTGATGTGATGAGATTGTTATTATGATGCTATGATTGTTGATATTGATGATGGTCACTGTTGTGACGATGATGGAGTTTTGGGTGTTGTGATGGTTACTATGGTTTGGTGATTCCGTTGCGAGACGGATCACACCCCGAGTTCACCCCCATAGCTATCCCGCTACGTGGGGGATGGGCACATTAATGTTTCGGGTTTGTCTCGCTGCGGTGAGATGGAAGTTTGACGCTTGTGGCTGCGGTCCAGGGTTAGTTGGTAGTTTTGTAGAGCAGAGATGGTAACCTTAGTCTACTGAGGTGTCCGTTGCGGTGGCCCTCCGATTTCTTTTCCGTTGTGCTTATCTTGTACGTTGGTCGGTATATGCGAGTACTGACCCTTTTATTGTTTTATAAAACTGTTGTGATCCATTAGGGGATAATGAGCAGGTAATCGATTGAGCTTTGTTGGGAACGAGGGGGATCACTGCGTCGTGTCTTAGCTTCCGCCTAGTAGTTGGAGTCTTATACAATGATTAGTTTTTATTACTTTACTTTATAGTATGTTTGTCATTTGGATTATTGGTCTAGACGTTATCCCGTCTAGTTTGAGACTATGTATTTGAGTTAATCTATTTATTAAATAAAGTATTGTTTCTTTATTGCTTGTTTTGATATGTACTACCTCGGGCATTCGAGATAGTAGCCTTCCCATGTTTTAAGGGGGTCTTGTAAGGCACCTTGAATTGATGTATGGGGGTGTTACAAAAATGCTCCTCGCAAATTTTAAATAGTAGTGCAATTTTATCTAAGGTAGTACTCCCTCTATCCCAGTCAATTGTTATCTTCTTTCACCTTTGCCGATGTTCATTTCGCTAATATCTTTACTTAAGAACTCGTAAAAATTATAAAACTTTGATATTCTCATTGTAATCATTAAGACGAATCAAATAATATCTCACATGCAATGACTATATTTTAGGTTATACAATAGAAATTATTTTAAAATTATCCCCACAACTGAATAATGTCCAAAAGTCAAATGATAACAATTGACCGGAACGAAGGGAGTACTTCAAGGAAAGTTTGTTTGTTGGGCTTTTTGGTGGATATCTTTAATTGGTGGATGTGTACGTACATGGAATTGATGAATTCAATTACTCATCGTAGTTGCTCATTCATGAACGAGTTTTACTCATTCATGGACATTTTGCCACAACTTTTCCATACATTGCCATTTTCCTTTGAAAAAATAAACAAATCTATCTCTTTTATTTTTCATCTCAAAATTAATCAAATTCAGAATAAATTATTGATTATAGATCTTAATTTTTATTCAAATCATGATCGTTACCTTTATGATTAAATACAATAACCTTTTTTAGACCAAATTAATTTGATTAAAAAAAATTAGGGTATGAACAAATTAGGGATCATGATAATTAAGGTTGCTGTTAAGGGGTGGGTCTGATGGTGGTCGAGGAGAGGAGGGAGGGGGCGGAGTAGGCCGAAAAGGTTGTGCAAGGAGGCGTGCTTGTGGTCGTATGTCGTGCCGGTCTGGTTGTGACTGCGCACGATAAGGTAAAGATGGTGTGGGCGGCGCAGGTCCGGCTAGTCTGTCTGGTCGGCGACTGCACAAGTCGGTGCCGTTGGGATGGTTGGGTAGGAGACGGTGGAATATGAAGGAAAGTTTGTTCGTTGGGGTTTTTGGTGGATATCTTTATTTGGTGGATGTGTGCATACATGGAATTGGTGAATGTCAATTACTCATTTAGTTTTAAGTAAGCCACAATCACTATTTACCAAAAAAATAGTACAATATCAACAATTTAAAGCCACCTTTTCGCCCCTAATTTAGTAAGATTATGACTTTGTTTGACTAATTTAGTTTATTTGACCAAATTTTAGTAGTTTATTTTATTGCAAATATTTGATAAATATTTTATTTAATAAAAAATAAGATAGCTGAAATGACATGCTAACTAGGATAACATGTAAGAAATAAATTAGTTTATTTTACAAAATTAACTCATTTCACCAATTGTCAAATATCTTCTCAACTAGTTCATCAGACAATTTTGAAATAATTACCTACATTTTCAAATTTCAGCTACAGTTTTTGTTTTCAACTAATTTTTGTGAATCCGGCTTTTTTACCAAATAGAGTGGATCCCATACAAATAGAGTGGATCCCATACCAAAAAAGAAATTAGTAGTAAGACTAGTATACTTCGGCAACTAATTAATCCTTCTTAAATACATACTTTATTCTCACCAAACAAATTAGCTTAATTCCTTAATACGAAAGATCTCTTGCACGTATATACTAATCCGCCTAATTCTATCAAACTTTTACAAGTTCACAATAATGCCAAAACCAAAACTTATTTCGTTGCACCTTTTATTAATACTTACGATGATATACCATGTTTCAAAAATCAATGGCCTATCAATCAAAATGATACCAATAGACTCACCACAGTTACAAATATTACCTAAACATGTCACGGCTCAAGAAAGACATCAATTCCTCGTCAACATATCTATGTCACGGGTGACCAATTATCCCGTAAGACTAACTTCCAATGGTCTCACATACCCGGTTAGATTGGCAAGAATAAGTTATTATGTAACTATAGTCCCGTTAGGGACGGGTCAAGGACGATTATCTCCTTTTATGCTCATTGACACCGGTAGTGAAGAGACTTGGATTCAGTGCGAAGGTTGCGACCCTTGTTTTGATTCAAAATTTAAAAATTTTAACTACAAGATGTCTTCTACTTTTAGACGAATGAGTGTTGACGATCCATTGTGTAACCCACGGATAAACTATGAAGGCTCTTGTGGCTTAGATATGAGTTATTTGGATTCACAACGTTCTGTTGGTTTTGTTGGAAGAGATGTCACTTATTTACAAGACACAATAACCGGAAAATCTGTCCCGCTCAAAGGTTTTGCATTCGGGTGTGGACTAAAAAATGAAGGGTTTAATTTTTATAAGAACATGCGTGAAAATATTATACTTGGTATACATGGGCTTGCACTTGGTCCTAGATCATTCGTATCACAATACAATAATCAAATTAAAGGTCGATTTTCTTATTGTTTAGCGGCTGGTTCGCGAATATCAAACATGTACTTTGGTGATGAAGCACAAATTAGTGGAGATTCTACTAGGGAAGTTAAATCGATCGCTATGAATCAGGTGTTAAAATATCATGTGTACTTGAATGCAATTAGTGTAGGTGGTGTTAGACTATCAATCGACCCATCTATCTTCGAATATGATCCAATAGGATATACTAAAGGGGTTTTTGTTGACTCGGGTTCACCTTATACCTTCTTAGCAAGAAGTGCATATAACCCTCTAAAAGATGCGGTGGTTAAATACTTTAGAGATAAGTATGGTTGGGAACCTATACCTTTCCCTGAGTTAGAAACATCTGATCTTTGTTATGCAACGTATCCTAGTGATATTCAAAAATTTCCTTCCGTGAGTTTTCATTTCGCCGGGATTCGACAACAAGGCGAGGTCAATTGGGTCATGGATAATAATTACTTGTTCCTGAAGAAAAATCAAGGATTTTGTATGACCATATTCAGCATTGCTGATCCAGGCCCTTGCTTGTTAGGAGCGTATCAACAAACTAATTTTAAGATTTTATTTGACGTTGCTAATGGGGTTTTGTCCTTTGTACCTCAAATATGTCATGAAGCTAGTTTTTAGCTTTTGTAAGTTTTATATATCATAATTTTGGTAATTTCGAATAAACCTATCAGATTTATATAAAAATTCTATGAAGCGAAGTCTAAGAACTCAATTGGAATATATGTGCTTATAGTTAAAATGGCTATGCAGCCAATTGAAGGGTTCTGCACATTTTTTATGTCAGAATTCAGTTGTAAGTATTATACAAAACAACATAGTATATAAGATGAATAATTACAAAGCTGATTTTAGATATAGGACAAATAAAGTCGGGTTTTGGATATAAGCTAAAAGTTTTTTTTGGGGGTGGTTGTTGTAACTTTTGGCCGAAGGATCTACTCCGAGGTGTTAGCTTTATCTAGAGCACGAGACTCTGATACCATGAAGAAAATATAAAAGGTAGAGGAAATGTATTGTATTATTATTGTATGGATAGCTTGATTGATTAGAATACATGAGACCCAGTTATAGTGTGAGGTAAACTTCTAACCTGACCTAAACTATAAGACACAATATTATTATAGATCTTATTGTTGGAAATATCCTAACAATGATACTCCCTCGCATTCTTTAAGATATTCCACATTTCCTAAAACGATAAATTCACTAAGATCTTTCACTTTCTTTATTTGTCCATCATTTGTGGTTACAATAATTTATGACCCCACATTCTCTCTCTTACTTTCATTTATATCCACATATCATCATAGCACTAAATATTTGTCCAAAATAAATAACGGGCTCAAAAGCGGTGTCGCTAATTCCGCTAATTAGCTACGATCAAATAACAATTTATAACTCCTAAACCAACACAAACTATCTTAAATAAAGGTAGTCAAATGGTAAGAATAGGGTCGAACCCAAGAGAAGGCGGTATTAACTAAATTAATCTAATCTAGACTCTTGCAAAATGCCAATTAACAAAACTAATTACTCTAATCACAAATTAAGACACTAATTAAGACAAAAGCTTAAATTAATTACAAACTATGATATTCACAATGAGAAAACATGTAGATTAACATATAGGAAGAAATTTGGTTAAAAAGGTTACTCAAATTGAAACATGAAATTCTAGTCTAGACAATTGAACAAACACCTTCTATGTAAGAAATCAAATATGAGAAAAGTACTTAGTGCAATTATCCCAAGTAACACAACAATTAGCAAAGATGACCCCTTTTATACCTCTCTTCTTATTTATCTAATACTACCTCCTAAGAAATAGTCAACATGGATTAAACCAACCAAGATTGACCCTTTACAACTTAACCAACACTTATTAAATTATAAGCACAATCAAAGGAGTAAGCTTTAAGTATTAAACCAAACCTCCTAAGAAATAGTCAACATGGATTAAACCAACCAAGATTGACCCTTTACAACTTAACCAACACTTATTAAATTATAAGCACAATCAAAGGAGTAAGCTTTAAGTATTAAACCAAAGGATTAAGCTAGAATCATGCAACTCAACACTAAACCATGTTAAAATTACACAACATATAATTTATCACTCAAAAGACTCTAACTTTAAACCAAAGTTGAAGTCTTTCAAGTTTACTTCACACATTCAAGTATAGGTTGGCAAATCCTACCAAGAACAAGCATTCATTAAGCAAATAAGATGTCAAGCTAGTCAAACTAAACATTCATCTACTCAACATGAAAGATTAACAAAAATAAATTATATTAAATAAGGAAGAAGAGGATTAGAGAGTCATACAATGCTAAAGGTGTGAACTTGTTCAAATTACACCAAGTAATGGAAAATTAGCTACCCATAATCCAAATATTACAACCCATTATGAATTTCAACCAAATTACAAAACCAAAATGAAGAACAAAACTTGAGAGAATTCTAATGTGTTGTGTTGTGGAATGTTGTATTCAATGTTGTGTGTTTCTCTCTCTACAATATGACTCTTTTATACCCTTGGCTCCGGAAACCTAGGGCCTTGAGAAATGGGCCTCAAAATGATAAGACGGAGAATGAAGGAACGCATGCATGAGACCAGGACGCTGGCAGCGCCCACGGACGCTGGCAACGTCGTGGGACGCTGGCAGCGTTTCATGCTGCCAGTTTTTCCCCTTGGTTCAGCGCCTTGACTTTCGTTGACCCTTTGGATTTTAGTCCCGCCTTGACTTCCATTAACCCTTTGGACTTGGTCTTCTTGCATTGATGATTTGTTTGTAGCCCACTCCAATTAACGGGTTTGGGTCTCGGGTCTCGGGTTTGAATTTGACTTTTGTTGACTTCTGGGTTTGACTCTAAAAGTTGACTAAAAATACTAAATAACAACATAATTACAAGGACTAAGGTTAGCATAAAACGATGCTAACGACCCGTAAAAAGTATAATAAACGAACCTAATAAATACTACTAGACACAACACATTTTGGTGTTGTCATTAAATGTGGAAGAACAAAGAGAATAGAAGGGAGTATAATTTAATGTGAGAAATTGTCAGTTTAATTTAGCTGATTCTTGCTATAGACCAACTATGATCTATAAATGATCTATAAATGCATGAGGATGAACTAAAATAAGCTTATTGGAGCTTAATGACGCTGAAATAATAATAATAGTTATTATTGTTATTATTGTTATTATTGTTATTATAGTTATAACTATGTTATGCGCGCAACTTTCATTAAAATAAAATGAAAAGTTTACATGAAGTTGGTGGGGAGCCGAGAGACAATCTGGGCCCCCATCCCCTTAGTTATAGCAAAACTAAGTCTAGCAAAAATATAAGCGGCCACCCGAGCCCCATCATCGTAAGATACCGAGAATTTCTGGATCCGCTTAAGCAAGTCAACAGCATCCGAGCCCAGCTCCCCAAGCGAAGAGAAAGAGAAGGGTAGGAAACCATAGCCAGTAGCCGCGCAAAAGTCCACATACTTAGCACATTTGCGCTGAGCAGCATCGACGACAACCCGTCCCAGCACAAAATCGGACATCCCAGTCTGAGTCAAGGGGGAAGACCCTGTCAAATCAACACACACATCATGCCATCTGTCCTAGGAATAACGAAGCAAATCCGCAGGACGAAGAGATCTGTCGTGCCCGTCAACCAAACCGATATCAACCTCCTTACCGGCAGAAATACCAGACCTATAGCAGATGTCAAATAAAGTGTCACGGACGAGGTTATGCCGATACTCAACCCCCACAGTACCTGTACAAGAAACAACGTGGTCCCCATACACATCATCAGCAAAAACCCGAGAGCAAGCAGGACAAGGCCTAGATACCGCGAATAACGAAACACCCAGTCGATACCCCATCACACAACGGTAAGTCCTCCTGTTCATAGTCTGACCCAACCCAGAGATAGGAATCGCACGCAACCAATCAGAGGAGTGGGCACCCTGTTGAGACTTCCACAACGCAAGCTGACGCGCTGTCTAAGAGAAAACAGATTCAGAAGAAGCAGCAACCGTCGCGAAATATATATCTGTCAATTTCTTCATAAGTTTAGGGGCAGCGATTTCATTCGGATCACGTAAAAAATCAGAACCTGTAGTTTCCGAAAACACCCGCAAGGAATCGTCAAAAGTAGGACCAGCACATACAATACCAGAAGGCCGCAGGAGCGTAGCCTGCAAAACTGCAGACTGCAAACGGGAAGCCAGAAAAGCATAGTGTAAAACATTCCCTGCAGCATAAACACCGAGTCCACCCAAATGAAAAGGGAAAGTGGCAAGGCGCCATTGCCAATCCCCAAAACCAGGCCCAGACGCGGTGACAATACGTTTCAAGCTAGAACGAAGCGATGCATCAAAGCGAAGATGGACAGACCCAAAGACCCCCGGGGGGCAAGTACGAAGAGAAAAATAGAGCTTAGAAATACCTGTACAAGCCCGAAGCAGAAGCAACTCGCATTGCGGGTCCTCAATCCTCGCGACTAAGTCCATAAGCTCAATGGTCTTAGTCACTCTCCTCGCCACAAGCTCAGTGCCAAAAATAGGACAAGTACTAACAGGTCCACCCAAAACAGAGAAACCACGCAAGGGCCGAGCAATAGTAGGGGGAAAACACCGGAAAGCCGACTACGAGGATCCTCAATAGGCCAAAAGACCTCAGTCTTAGCCACATTAAGATGGAGACCAAAACTAGGCCATCTGCCATAATCAAATCCAAAACTCTCCCCACCTCTAAAGTTTCCCCAACAATGGTGCCATCATCCAAATACCATGCCTGCAAAGTAAGATCAAAGGAATCCCGGATGTTGCACACTAGGGGGTGCAAAACCAAAGAGAAAAGCAAAGGGCCTAAAGGATCACTCTGCTGGACACCCTGACAGGACCACAAACAATGCTCCCCATAATAAAGACGGGCAGGAATAGAGTAACAAAACTCCACCCAACGGGAAAGAACCGGACAACGATGGCGGACTTCCTGTAGCATAGTCACACGATCAACAAGGTTGAAAGCGTTCTGGAAATCAACTAGCAACATAGACGATCCCACATCACCACCACGGGCCTCAACGAGCCGATTGAAGGCATGCAAGATAACCTCTCCTCCACCGGACACCCCAACCCCAAACTGAAGGCCAGAAAAATAAGCAGACAAAGAAGGACCAACCAAACAAGCACCAACCTTAGAGACAAGACGTCTCCAAACAGTGTCAATAGCGATAGGACGAACACCCTCGCCCGGCTTAACAGGCGGCGTAAGCGGAGCGCTGTCAATGTACTCACCAAGGGCTACATGGCACCAGCCCTCCAAAAAAAAGATTAACCACCCTAGTAACAGAAGCGGTCAAATCATCAGAGACAGCCACAACAGCACCACTCATACAGTCCATAAGGTGTTGGGCACGAAGCCCATCCCTCCCACGAAGTGCCACGTGGGAAACCACGAATCATATCCAAAATCACTGCCGAAGAGGCAACTAGAGAATGATGATCCACAGGCAAAGGAGGCAATGAAGGAGATAGGGCGACATGATGCTTCTCTCGCAAAGCACCAAGAGTGGCATCAGTGTAGGGGGCGACGCCAGTGGAAGAAAGCACCCTAACAGCAGCAAGATAATGACCATCACAAATCTTCCGTCGATACTGGCGGAGGTTAAGCTCACTCAAATCTAGGTCCTCCTCCACCCGAAACAAAGGAGGAACCTCAGCCAAACACTCCTGCAAAAGCTGCAAACCCCCTCCAGGTACCCCCAAGCAAGAAAAGCCCCGGTAATACTCTCCTCCTGACGCTGTCGCCTAACAGCAGTCCTACACTCAAGATTACTCCTAGGAACGAAGGTCTTAAGCAGACAAAGAGGCAACACAAGCAAACGAACCCAGCATGAGAGGTCACCAGGAGAGTCAGCCACATCACCCAAGACCCCTTTAAAACCCGAGCAAACCCAAGAGGACACTTAGGAAGAATAGATTTCACGGTGCGGAGGCCCAAAGAAAATAAACGATCAAGCGAAGATACAGACCACTGAACAAACTCCACCCCACCATCAGATGAAAGGACCGAGTGAGACGGAGCAGGAGATCTAGGGATACCATGAATAATAAAGCTAACGATGCCATCACCACAATCTGGAGGCATAACTATATCACCCCGACCATGCCGACACCTAGAGCAAAAGGTATGGGTTTTAAAACATTCCACACACATCCAAAGCCCCATCCACTTCAAAGTAATCTCGGCATTAGAGAAAACAGTCAAACTATCAGTAAGAGTTTGACGCGTCAGACCCACAGCACCACCAAGACAATGTCGGTCCTGAAAATGCTTTTGCCAGGCGGCCTTAGTGAGGCCCCTACCACGACCATCCGAACACTTATGAAGACCCTAAAAAGGACAACGAAATCGGACTAAAACAGGCATGTTACGAAATAAGCAAAAATAAGAGCCAAACCACTAAGGCACGTGCATGTGCATGGAATAGAAAAGTCTAAAGACCAAAGCAAAACCCTAAAGACAAACGAAAAACCAACAATCAGCCGCACGACCAAGTTCCGAACAACGAAGGCTAACCTGCAACTACCACAAAGGCTGACACACGGCGGAATGACGATGCTAGCCGTGGCACCGACAACGAAACTAGCCGCGACACCCGAAAACCCGAAACCCGAAAACCCAAAACCCGAAACCCAAAAAGCACAACATGCTGAACCCTAAAAGCAAACCAGGCACGACGTCAACCACCCGCAACGACGATACGGCACCACCAGGCACATTAGTTGTGGTGGCCGGCAGGAAAAGCAGAACGTCTGTCAAACAGCGACATGCTATACAGACGGTTGACGCTCACCCTACTCAAAGACACGCGCGATACATGATCGTGCCTGTCGCAAGCCCGATACAAAGATAAATTACCCAGACTAGGCTAATAACAAATTAATGTAATTAGGGAAGTAGGGGTCGATCCTTGAAATGCCTTACACATGGTCAAACTTGCTTCTTCAAATCGTCGGGTTCTAGGCAAATGCTCGGGAATATAGAAAAAGGGCGTAGAAACGTCACTTTCCCTACAAGACAAGTTAGAACACAGGAATTCGCCTAGAAGACGATATTAGCTCATAAAATGGCTTAACAAAGCACAAATGACATACAAAACCGAGCTAAAGTAGGGGTTTAAATCATAAAAATATTCACTTATCAAACTCCCCCAAGCTAAACCTTTGCTTGTCCTCAAGCAAATATAACAAACAATACCATGACAAGGTTGCAAGCGTTGGCTACTATACCATCAAGAAACAAATCTCAACATAAAGCTTTGAAAACATAATGAATCATAACCCGAAAGCAACGTGGGCAAGAATGATACATAAACATGGCTGAGATTTACATAACGGCGTAGCGCAAAGAATTTCACTACAGAATTTTCGGCTCTTGCATGATCTTTTGACAAATGGACTCTCACGGCACACTCGAACACTCAATGTATGTAAAAAGGTGATTTCTTTATGTGTAAATGTTTTTGAGACACTCACCTGTCTAAGACTTATGAAAATTTGTCCGCAGTCTAATATGGTAAACAATTCAAAACACAAGTCAAAGATCACAATGCACATAGAAAAGAAGCCAAAAAATGAGAAGAAGGCTTCAGGAAATGGGTGAAAAAGTAGGCAGTTTTTATCTGTAGCTATTATTTTTGTGAAGCATTTGTATGAAGGGGCTAATTTTGAGGGGCATAATAGAGTGAAAAAGGCTTCAACTCTTAGTGAATTATGAATGCAATGCTTATAGAAATGAAATGAGAACCATACTTATGCGTTTTGACATGACACACATCACAAGGAGAACTACACACACCTAGATGAGACTGGGTATGGATGTACCAGTCTAAGGAGGTTCTACCTTACAATATATGTAGTTTGCCAAATGTCAAGATCAAGCGTACTCATCCATAGATTCATTCCATGCCTACTGTGTACAAGACTTCCCCATGTATGCAAAATTCAATGAATATTGAATCATTATCTTTTGAAAGCTCTAAGTTTGGGAAATGTAACATGATAGCATAGTAAACAAGCAAGCAAAGCATGAAAAGCATTCAATTGTGTTCAAAATTTAAAAATCTTCTCTCTAAAATCTTCTCTTTCTTATTCAAAATTTGAAAAATATAACTAAAATGCAAAATGGGAAAATGCAATCCCTCCCCCAAGCTAAACATCACATTGTCCTCAATGTGAGCACAAAACCAAATATGCAATGAGATGCTTAATGGGAAGAAAGGAAAAATGAAAGAAGAATGAAGCTTACTAGTCAGTGCGGACTCCCCCAAGCTAGCCTTTTGGACTTGACAAGGAAGGTCGTCAGAGATTCTTCAAAAACTCTTTCATCTGCAAAGAAATCTAACAAAACAACGTAAAAGGGAAAAACAAAAATAAAAATACAAAAAGGGAAAACACGGGTTGCCTCCCGAGAAGCGCTTGTTTAACGTCTTGCTCGACGAATTTTTCTATAAAATCATTGGGTTGGGGATGGACGCTCCGTATAGACAATATCTAAACATCCGATGATAGAATTGCTATAGTAGAGTTTCAGTCTGTGTCCATTAACTTTGAATTTCTCACCATTGCTAGTCATTAGTTCCACATAGCCGTACTTGCTCACATATGTGACAGTGAATGGTCCAGACCATCGTGATCGAAGTTTTCCCGGAAAAATTTTCAAACGGGAGTTGAAAAGAAGTACTTGGTCACCGACATTAAATTCTTTCTTAATTATCCGCTTGTCGTGCCAACGCGTCGTTTTCTCCTTATAGATCCTAGAATTCTCATAAGCTTGTAAACGAAATTCCTCTAGTTCATTGAGTTGCAAGAGTCTCCTATCAGCGCGAAGCTTAGTGTCTAAGTTGAGTTCTTTGATAGCCCAGTAAGCTTTATACTCTAACTCGACAGGAAGATGACAGGCCTATCCATAAACCAATCGATAAGGAGATGTTCCAATCGGGGTTTTGAAAGCTGTGCGATAAGCCCATAAGGTATCATCGAGCTTATTACTCCAGTCAGTTCTAGATCTTGAGACTACTTTCTGAAGAATTGTTTTCAACTCTCTATTTGAGACTTCTACTTGACCGCTGGTCTGAGGATGGTAGGCTAATCCTCGTCTGTGATACACACCATATTTGGCAAGCAAAGTGTCTAACTGCTTCTCTCCAAAATGAGTTCCTCGATCACTAATCACGGCTCTGGGTACACCAAAACGTGGAAAGATGATCTTCTTAAATAGCCGTATCACAGCTCTAGCATCATTGGTGGGAGTGGCAATTGCTTCTACCCACTTAGAAACATAGTCAACAACGACTAAGATGTAACGATTTCCGTTAGAAGAAGGGAATGGTCCTTGATAGTCAATACCCCAGACATCGAATATTTCAACTTCTAATATGCCGTTTTGAGGCATCTCATGTCTCTTGGATATTTGACCCATTCGTTGACAAGCGTCACAAGCCATAACAAAGTCCTTTGAATCTTTAAACATCGTGGGCCAGAAAAACCCGGATTGCAAGACTTTGGCTACGGTCTTGGACGGACCATGATGACCACCATAAGCAGATGAGTGACATCCTTCTAAAACTCCTTTAACTTCCCACTGGGGGATACATCGTCTATAAAGACCATCAGAACACTGCTTAAAAAGATAAGGATCATCCCAAACGAAGAATTTTGCAGCATGCAAAAATCGTTTCCTTTGGTTATAAGAAAGGTCAGAAGGTAGCTGTCGACTGACAAGAAAATTGGCCATATCAGCATACCAAGGAGAAGAGTCAGTAATCGCCATTAATGAATCATCAGCAAACGAATCATTAATTGGTGTTGGCAATCCTATTTCAGTTACTCTTATCCTTGAAAGATGGTCAGCGACTACATTTTCTGCTCCTTTCTTATCCCGGATCTCTAGATCAAACTCTTGAAGGAGTAAGATCCATCGGATAAGTCGAGGTTTTGCCTCTTTCTTTGAAAGCAGATATTTCAAAGCAGCATGGTCAGTGTAAACAATTACTTTCGATCCTATAAGGTAAGAACGGAATTTGTCTAAGGCATAGACAATGGCAAGAAGTTCTTTTTCAGTAGTGGCATAGTTGATTTGGGCAGGATCTAATGTTTTACTAGCATAGTAAATTGCATGAAGGAACTTTTCCTTTCTTTGCCCTAAAACAACTCCAACGGCGTAATCACTCGCATCGCACATAAGTTCAAATGGAAGATTCCAATCAGGTGACTGGATTATAGGTGCGGTGATTAGAGCGCGTTTGATTTTGTTGAATGCCTCAAGGCATTCCTTCGTGAAATTAAAAGGCGCATCCTTAAAAAGGAGCTCAGTCAGGGGCTTGGCTATTTTAGAAAAATCTTTAATAAACCGTCGGTAGAAACCGGTGTGGCCAAGGAAACTCCTGATTCCTTTTACATTAGCAGGTGGTGGCAGTTGCTCAATAACTTGGATCTTAGCTCGATCCACTTCAATACCTCTTTCAGAAATGATGTTTCCTAAAACTACACCTTCGTTCACCATGAAGTGACACTTTTCCCAGTTGAGAACAAGGTCGACTTCTTCACAGCGTTTTAGCACTTTCGACAGATTTGTCAAACAATTATCGAAGGAAATGCCATAGACGCTAAAATCGTCCATGAATACTTCCATGATAGTCTCAACAAAATCGGAAAAAATACTAGTCATGCAACGCTGGAAAGTTGCAGGTGCATTACATAGGCCAAATGACATTCGGCGATAAGCAAAAGTGCCATAGGGACAGGTGAAGGTGGTTTTCTCTTGGTCCTCAGGGTGGATAGGAATTTGGAAAAATCCTGAGTAACCATCTAGATAACAGAAATATTTGTGGCAAGCTAACCTCTCTAACATTTGATCAATAAAGGGCAGAGGATAGTGATCTTTTCTAGTTGATTGATTCAACTTCCTTTAGTCAATGCACATACGCCATCCCGTCACAATCCTTGTGGGGATGAGCTCATTCTTCTCATTCTTGACTACTGTTGTTCCTCCTTTCTTAGGAACAACTTGAACAGGGCTAACCCATTTTGAGTCAGAAATTGCATAGATTATACCAGCATCTAATAATTTCAGAACTTCAGCTTTAACTACCTCTTGCTTATTTGGGTTAAGACGGCGTTGACCTTGAACACAAGGTCTTTGGCCTTCTTCTAAGTTAATTCTATGCATGCAAAAGTCGGGGCTTATACATGTGAGGTCTTCAAGTTTATAGCCTATTGCCTTTTTATGTTTTCTCAAAACAATCAATAGTGAGTTTAACTGATTTTCATCTAGAAGAGCACTCACTATGACCGGGCAATATTCAGACTCATCTAAAAAAGCATATTTTAGATTTGAAGGAAGAGGTTTAAGTTCAGGTTTATGTACTTCTGCCTTGGCAGGAGCATCAATTAAGCTTATGAACTCCCTAACTTCTTCAGGCGGTATCTCTTTACCAGTCAAGTCCCTTTCCAGCTCACTGATCTCAAAATTATCGTTCTCAGAGATATCCTCTAAGAATAAAATTGCTTCTAAAGGATCCTCAATATTGATGGATACAGAGATTCATCAATGATTGAGTCGACAATGTCAAGAAAACAGCAAGACTCTTCAAGCATATGGCTCTTCATTGCACTGTTTAAGTTGTAGGTGACTTTATCATCACCTACTTCTAATGTCAATTTTCCATTCTTGATGACATCTCCCGCAGTGTGTAGAAATGGCCTTCCTAGAATGATAGGGATTTGCGAATCTTTTGCCATATCTAACACTATAAAATCGACCGGAATGAAAAACTTCCCTACTCTAACAGGTACATCCTCCAAAACTCCCATAGGTTGTTTTAGAGAACGATCTGCCATTTGCAGGGTGATACTTGTGCATTTCAGAATTCCCATATTCAATTTTTCGCAAATGGAATAGGGCATAACGCTTTCACTAGCACCTAAATCGCATAAAGCTTTATCAATAGTGTAGGTGCCTATAGTGCATGGTATAGAGAAACTACCAGGATCCTTTAACTTAGGAGGGGACTTATTTTGCAATAACGCACTGCATTCATCGGTGAATGCGATGATTTCAACATCATCTAGAGTCCTCTTCTTTGTTAAGATATCCTTCATAAATTTCGTGTAAGAAGGGATTTGAGTGATTAATTCAGTGAAGGGAACCGTTACTTGGAGGTTTTTGACAACTTTCATGAATTTACCGAATTGGGTTTCCTTATGATTTCTCCTCAAACGTTGGGGAAATGGAACTTGAATTTTGATGGGTTCCTTTTCAAGTTCATCCTTCTTTTCAGATTTGTCTTCCACTTCCTTAGCGGTGGATGGTTGAGATTCTTTTTGGCTTTCTACTGGTGAAGGCTCAACTGTTGGTTCTTTGGGTTGCTGAGGTTCCGCATAAGTGGTACCACTCCTAAGGGTGATAGCATTTGCGGTGTCCCTCGGTTGTTCACCATGAGGTGGGAGTTGGCCTTGTTTTCTTTGGGTAATAGAGGTAGCCAATTGGGCCATTTGAGTTTCAAGCATCTTGATGGCAGCATCTTTAGCTTGATCACTCTTTTGAAATTGAGCAAACATTGAATCCTGTTTTTGAACAACTTGCAGAAGCATGGATTCAATTTTGTTCAAACTTGAGTCATTTGGTTGGCCTTGAATTTGAGGTGGTTGGTGTTGAGGTTGATTTTGGTAAGGTTGGTTGAAGTTAGGTTGGAATGAAGGTCTCTGGTTTTGAAAACCAGGTGGATTGTAAGGCTTTTGTTGGTGTGGTATGAATGGTTGTTGAGTTTGTTGGTGGGGATTTTGAACGTTGGTACTTTTGTAGGACAAAAACGGGTGGTTTTTTGTGTTTTCGCTATAAAAGTTTGAGAAAGCGTTGCCTTGCCTATATCCTTGATAGGCATTGACTTGCTCTATTGAACTTCTACATTCTTGAAAACTATGCCCTCCAATCCCACATGTCTCACATACCACTACGTGGTTAGTGACGTTGATATGTTCCTTGGATTGGGAAGAGCTTCCTACTTGTTGCTGCAGAAGGGCTAATTGGGCTTCCAGGAGTGCTACTTTACTTGAATCATCCTGCTTGGCTTTGAGCGGTATAGCACGCGAGTTGCTATACTGAGAATCGTGGATTGCCATTGACTCGATAGTCGCACTAGCTATCTCTACATCGATTTGATCGAAACGACCATTGTTAGCGGAGTCGAGGATACGACGCGATTCGCCACAACAACCGTTGTAGAATGTGATAGCCAGGAACCATGAATCAAGGCCATGATGAGGGCATTCTCTTTGTAATTCTTTGTACCTTTCCCATGCCTCATAAAGGCTTTCGTCGCCCCTCTGACGGAATCCAGTAATTTGACTTCGTAAGAGTGCGGTTTGTTCTGGTGGGAAATACTTTTGATAGAAAGCAAGAGCTAGACCATCCCAGTCGACTATTCCTAAGGCAACTCGGTCAAGACTATTGATCTAGAGTTTTGCCTTTCCTCTTAAAGAGAAGGGAAAGAGCATTTCCCTAATCTGTTCTTGGGATACTCCAGTTTGTCTAATTGTGGAGCAATAGTCACAGAAGTTTTGGATATGAAGGTTGGGATCTTCTGTGGCATTGCCACCAAATTGATTTCTTTCTATTAAATTGATGAAGGCAGGTTTGATTTCGAAGTTTTGAGCTGTAATTTGAGGTGTAGCGATACCCTTTGGAAGTGTATCTGCAGTGGGTTTAGAATGGTCGGAAAGTCGAACCATTTTTGCTTGCGAAGATGAAGATGGAATGTTGGTTGAAAGTTGATTGATTTTTTTGAATGGAGAGGAAAATGGATCTTCTTCTCCTTCAAGATTAGTTAAGATATCCGAGTATTTCTCACGAATACGATCTAAACTTGAAATGTCAGAAGCTTTTGAAATTTCGTTGAATAGCTTTAATTTCCTACGCAAAGTTCTTTCTAGTTCGAGGTCCAAAGGAATAGGGGTCCCTAGTCTAGATGATCTGGGCATAAGATAGAAAAGCTAAGATGAAAAGTCAAGAGAGGTCTAAAGGAATTTGAGTTCCTAAAGACTAGATAAAACTAAACGTGATTAAAATCACAAGAAAAGGAAAACTAAACCGTGCTCCCCGGCAACGGCGCCAAAATTTGATCGTGCCTGTCGCAAGCCCGATACAAAGATAAATTACCCAGACTAGGCTAATAACAAATTAATGTAATTAGGGAAGTAGGGGTCGATCCTCAGGGAGATGGTGTTTCCTATGGATTGTGAATCGTCTCACAATTGAGTTTTATCTAATGATTTTCTGGGTTTTGGATTTTGTGATGTCTAAACTAACGAACGGCATAAAAACAAAATAAAAACAAACTAGAATGAAAACAATAAAGCAAACGATAAATTAACAATAATGAGAAGCATCTAGGGAAATAGGTTCGCACATGTAGATTGACATATTGATGAAATTGGATTTAGGATATGCAAATAATTCATTGAGCGTTCGTAAGAATGGTGTGTTCATTACAATCATAGATCAGATGGTCTAGCAGGCTTTTAGTGCGATTTACTAGGTCTTAATCCACTATGTCACGCTTTGTCTATTCAATTCCTGTATATCTACCTTGGAAAAGAATTCCACACTAGTCAATGATTGTGATCAAGAATCGTCAACTATCGTTAAAGTCCAAACATGCATAGACACAATGTTTTAAAAGCACAATTTCCTTTATCCAATTATCATATTTTAATCAATCTAACATGGCTACCCTACACCCTAGAAAGGTGACTACTCACTCATGGTTATGTTGATATTAACAATGAAAGTTAAGGTAAGCATATTTAGTTGATTTTGACAATAATTTAGACTCTCTATGTGGCGATAATAACGACGTTATATGACAATCTAAGAAATGAAACTATGATTATAACAACATGAAAATGAATCTAATTGATATGAATAGAAAATAACAATTAAATGGAAAACAAGAAAGAACAATAAACAAAGGATAAATGAGGAATACCTAGGTGACGATCAACGATGAAAGCAATAACAATAATAGAAATCCCTCGCATAGAAGTACCGTAATTTGAATTACAACTCTTGAACCCAACAAAGTAGATACAAAGATTGAAATTCTTGTTGAACTACACTAATTTTTTGATAGAAAATGGACAGAAATAAACTAGAAACAAAAGACAAAAGTAGAAGATAATCTAAACTAGAAAGACTAAAACTAAAGAGAAAACTAATAAGAAGATTGTATGAAATATAGGATTAGATTGTGTAAGATAGTGTGTTTGTGTTGTGAGGCTAGAGCATCTATTTATAGTATTAGGGTTTCGTGGAGAAGAGGTCGGGCATTAAACACATAGGACAAAAATAGGATGAAGGAGCCGCAATGCTGAAATCAGCAGGAATACCCGATCGGGTACACCACTTACCCGATCGGGTAAGTCGTCTTCTGGAAGCTCTTGACTAACGCTTCATCTCCATTTGCTTTGACTTGACTTACAACATCCCCCTTGACTCTACAATCGGGTTTGTTGCTTGGATATGATGTAAAGCGATGAATTCTCCCGTCTAATTGATTGGTCTTCCGACAACTACGAAACCGTCTTTGCTTTTTCCCTCTCTTAAGTTAGTGAACCTCCTTGAAATGCCTTACACATGGTCAAGCTTGCTTCTTCAAATCGTCGGGTTCTAGGCAAATGCTCGGGAATATAGAAAAAGGGCGTAGAAACATCACTTTCCCTACAAGACAAGTAGAATACAGGAACTCGCCTAGAAGACGATATTAGCTCATAAAATGGCTTAACAAAGCACAAATGACATACAAAACCGAACTAAAGTGGGGGTTAAAATCATACAAATATTCACTTATCAGTACAACGTGCCGGTGGCAGGCTCCGGGGTGGCCGGCGGCAGGCGGCTGCAAAACCCTCCCTCACTCTCAAATCTCCTGACAACCGCCTAAACCCACGCTCCTTTCAATTTTCAACCGACAATCGATCTCCTAACGGTGGCCGGTGAAGCGGCAAGTGTGGGGAAGGTGGCCGGTGAGGCAGTGAGGGTAGGGAAGGTGGCCGCAGCAGAAGAAGCCCTAATCGCCAAAACGCCTAACGCTCTCTCTCTCTCTGTAACGTTCAAAAAAATATTATTATTAATATTATTATTATTATTATTATTATTATTATTATTATTATTATTTTTTTTTTTTTTTTTTTTTTTATTATAAGATGCGCGCAGCTTTCATTAAAATAAAATAAAATGAAAAGTTTACATGAAGTTGGTGGGGAGCCGAGAGACAATCTGGGCCCCCACCCCCTTAGCTATAGCAAAGCTAATCCTAGTAAAGATATAAGCGGCCACCCGAGCCCCAGCATCCTGAGATACCGAGAACTTCTGGATCCGCTTGAGCAAGTCAACAGCATCCGAGCCCAGCTCCCCAAGCGAAGAGAAAGAGAAGGGTAGGAAACCATAGCCAGCAGTCGCGCATAAATCCCTATACTTAGTACATTTGCGCTGAGCAGCATCAGCAACAACCCGTCCCGGCACAAAATCAGACATCCCAGTCTGAGTCAAGGGGAAAGACCCTGTCAAATCAACACACACATCACGCCCTCTGTCCCACGAATAAAGTAGCAAATCCGCAGGTCGAAGAGATCCGCCATGCCCGTCAACCAAACCGATATCAACCTCCTTACCCGAAGAAATACCAGACCTATAGCAAATGTCGAATAAGGTGTCACGAACGAGGTTATGCCGATGCTTAACCCCCACAGTACCAGTACAAGAAACAGCGTGGTCCCCATACACATCATCAGCAAAAACCCGAGAGCAAGCAGGACAAGGCCTAGATACCGTGAATAACGGGACACCAAGGCGATACCCCAGCACACTACGGTAAGTCCTCCGGTTCATAGTCTGACCCAACCCAGAGATAGGAACCGCGCGCAACCAATCAGAGGCGTGGGCACCCTGCTGAGACTTCCATAACGCAAGCTGACGCGGTGTCAAAGAGAATACAGATTCCGCAGTAGCAGCAATCCTCGCAAAATATATATCTGCCAGTTTCTTCATAAGTTTAGGGGCAGCGATTTCACTAGGATCACGTAAAAAGGAAGAACCTGTAGTCTCAGAGAACACCCGCAAGGCATCGTCGAAAGTAGGACCAGAATCCACAATACCTGAAGACTGAAGTAGCTTAGCCTGCAAATCAGCAGACTACAAACGGGACGCTAGAAAAGCATAATGAAAAACATCCCCGGCAGCATAAACACCGAGCCCACCCAGATGAAAAGGGAAAGTGGCAAGGCGCCACTGCCAATCCCCAAAACCAGGCCCAGACGCGGTGACAATACGTTCCAAGCTAGAACGAAGCGCTGCATCAAAGCGAAGATGGACAGACCCAAAGACCCCCGGGGAGCAAGTACGGAGGGAAAAATAGAGTTTAGAAATACCAGTACAGGCCCGAAGAAGAAGCAACTCACATTGCGGGTCCTCAATCCTCGCGACTAATTCCATAAGCTCAACGGTCTTAGTCACTCTCCTCGCCACAAGCTCACTGCCAAAAATGGGACAAGTACTGACAGGTCCACCCAAAACAGAGACACCACGCAAGGGTCGAGCAATAGAAGGGGGGAAAACACCGGGTAGCCGACTCCGAGGATCCTCAATAGGCCAAAAGACCTCAGTCTTAGCCACATTAAGATGGAGACCGAAACGAGGCCCATCTGCCATAATCAAATCCAAAACTCTCCCCACCTCTAAAGTGTCCCCAACAATGGTGCCATCATCCAAATACCACGCTTGCAAAGTAAGATCAAAGGAATCCCGGATGTTGCACACTAGGGGATGCAAAACCAAAGCGAAAAGCAACGGCCCTAAAGGATCACCCTGCTGGACACCCTGACAAGACCACAAACAATGCTCCCCATAATAAAGACGGGCAGGGCTAGAGTAACAAAACTCCACCCAACGGGAATAGAACCGGACAACGACGGCGGACTTCCTGTAGCATAGTCACACGATCAACAAGATTGAAAGCATTTTGGAAATCAACTAGCAACATAGACAGTCCCACATCACCACCACGGGCCTCAATGAGCCGGTTCAAGGCATGCAAGATAGCCTCTCCTCCACCGGACACCCCAACCCCAAACTGAAGGCCAGCAAAATAAGCAGACAATGAAGGACCAACCAGACAAGCACCAGCCTTAGAGACAAGACGTCTCCAGACAGTGCCAACAGCGATAGGGCGAACACCCCCGCCTGGTTTAACAAGCGGCGTGAGCGGAGCACTAGCAATGTACTCACCAAGGGCTACAGGGCACCGGCCCTCCAGAAAAAGATTTACCACCCTAGTAATAGAAGCGATCAAATCATCCGAGACAGCCACAGCAGCACCACTCAAACAGTCCAGAAGGTGTTGGGCACGAAGTCCATCCCTCCCGCAAGAAGTGCCACGCGGGAAACCACGAATCATATCCAAAACCACTGCCGAAGAGGCAACAAGAGAATGATGATCCACAGGCAAAGGAGGCAATGAAGGAGATGGGGCGACAGGATGCTTCTCACGCAAAGCACCAAGAGTGGCATCAGTGTATGGGGCGACGCCGGAGGAAGAAAGCACCCTAACAGCAGCAGTATAATGACCATCACAAATCTTCCGCCGACACTGGCGGAGGTTTTGCTCACTCAAATCCAGATCCTCC
>JAIUZE010004322.1:52500-98799 GCA_022085475.1 Heliosperma pusillum
CCAGGCCCAGACGCGGTGACAATACGTTCCAAGCTAGAACGAAGTGCTGCATCAAAACGAAGATGGACAGACCCAAAGATCCCCGGGGAACATGTACGGAGGGTAAAGTAGAGCTTAGATATACCCGTACAAGCTCTAAGCAGAAGCAACTCACATTGCGGGTCCTCAATCCTAGCAACTAAATCCATTAGCTCGATGGTCTTAGTCACTCTCTTCGCCACAAGTTCACTGCCAAAACTAGAGCAAGTACTGACAGGCCCACCCAAAACAGAAACACCACGCAAAGGCCGAGCAATGGAAGGAGGGAAAACACCAGGGAGTCGACTCCGGGGATCCTCAGTAGGCCAAAAACCCTCAGTCTTAGCGACATTAAGATGGAGACCAAACTGAGGACCATCTGCCATAATCAAATCCAAAACCTTCCCCACCTCCAAAGTATCCCCAACAATGGTGCCATCATCCAAGTACCAAGCTTGCAAACTCAAATCAAAAGAATCCCGTATCTTGCACACCAAGGGATGCAAAACCAAAGCGAAAAGCAAGGGTCCCAAAGGATCACCCTGCTAGACTCCCTGACAAGACCACAAAGAATGTTCCCCATAATAGAGACGGGCAGGACTAGAGTAACAAAATTCCACCCAACGGGAAAGAATCGGGCAGCGACGGCGAACTTCCAAAAGCATGGTTACACGATCAACAAGGTTGAAAGCATTCTGGAAGTCAACCAGCAACATAGAAAGCCCCACATCGCCCCCACGAGCCTCAATGAACCGATTCAAGGCATGTAAGACAGCCTCTCCTCCACCGGACACCCCAACCCCAAACTGAAGACCAGCAAAATAAGAACACAAAGAAGGACCAACCAAACAAGCACCTACCTTAGAAACAAGACGTCTCCAGACGGTGCCAACAGCAATAGGACGAACACCACCACCAGGTTTAACAAGCGGCGTGAGTGGAGCGCTGGCAATGTACTCACCAAGAGCTTGTGGACATCTGCCCTCAACTAAAAGATTGACCACTCTAGTAATAGAAGCGATCAGATCATCAGAGATAGCCACAGCAGCGCCACTCAAGCAATCCATGAGGTGTTGGGCACGAAACCTATCCCTCCCACAAGAAGTGCCACGTGGGAAACTACGAATCATATCCACAACCACAGCCGAAGAGGCAATAAGAGAATGATGGTCCACAGGCAAAGGAGGCAAGGAAGGTGATGGGGCGGCCGGGTGCTTGTCTTGCAAAGCCCCAAGAGTGGCATCAGAGTAGGGGGCTACGCCAGAGGAGGAAAGCACCCTAACAGCAGCAGTATAGTGGCCATCACAAATCTTCCGCCGACATTGGCGGAGGTTAAGCTCACTCAAATCTAGGTCCTCCTCCACCTGAAACGAAGGAGGAAGCTCAGCCAAACACTCCTGCAAAAGCTGCAAACCCCCTCCAGGTACCCCCCCAAGCAAGAATAGCCCTGGTAATACTCTCCTCCTGACGCTGTCGCCTAACAGCAGTCCTACACTCAAGATTACTCCTAGGAACGAAGGTCTTAAGCAGACAAAGAGGCAACACAAGCAAACGAACCCAGCAGGAGAGGTCACCAGGGGAGTCAGCCACATCATCCAAGACCCCCTTCAAAACCCGAGCAAACCCAAGACGACACTTAGGAGGAATAGATTTCACGGTGCGGAGGCCCAAAGAAAGTAAACGATCAAGCGAAGAAACAGACCACTGAGCAAACTCCACCCCACCATCAGATGAAAGGACCGAGTGAGACGGAGCCGGAGGTCTAGGGATACCATGAATAATAAAACTAACGATGCCATCACCACAATCCGGAGGCGCAACTATATCACCCCGACCATGCCGACACCTAGAGCGAAAGGTATGAGTTTTAAAACACTCCCCACACAACCAAAGCCCCATCCGCTTCAAAGTAATCTCGGCATTAGAGAAAACAGTCAAACTATCTGTAAGAGTTTGACGCGTCAGACCCATAGCACCACCAAGACAATGTCGGTCCTGAAAATGCTTTTGCCAGGCGGCCTTAGTGAGGCCCTTGCCACGTCCATCCGGACACTCATGAAGACCCGAAAAAGGACAACGAAATCGGACTAAAACAGGCATGATACGAAACAAGCAAAAACAAGAGCCAAACCACTAAAGCACGTGCATGTGCATGTAGTGGAAAATTCTAAAGACCAAAGCAAAACCCTAAAAACAAACAGATAACCAACAATCAGCCGCACGACCAAGTTTCGAATAACAAAGGCTAACCTGCAACAACCACAAAGGCTGACACACGGCAAAGACGATGCTAGCAGCAGCACCGACGGCGAAAAAAGCCGCGACACCGACGGCGAAACTAGCCCCGAAACCCCAAAAGCGCAGCCAGTTGGACCCTAAAAGCGAACACGGTACAACGTCAACCACCCGCAACGACGACACGACACCACCAGGCACATCAATTGTGGTGGCCGGAAGGAAACGCAAAACGTCTGTCAGACAGCCACATGCTGCACAGACGGCCGACGCTCGATGCTCACCTACTCACAAACACGCACTATGGTAGCGACGTAGAATTAGGGTACAATGTGCCGGTGACAGGCTCCACGGTGGCCGGCGGCAGCAAAAAGAAAACCCTCGCTCACTCACAAAACGCCTGTCAACCACCTAAACCCACGCTCCTCTCAACAATCAACCGACAAACGAACGGCCGACGGTGGCCGGTGAGGCAGTGAGGGCAGAGAAGGTGGCCGCAGCAGCAAGAAGCCTTAATAATCGCCTAACCCTCTCTCTCTCTCTCTCTAACGTTTAAAATTATTATTATTATTATTATTATTATTATTATTATTATTATTATTATTATTATTATTATTATTATTATTATTATTATTATTATTATTATTATTATTATTATTATTATTATTATTATTATTATTATTATTATTATATATAAAAGGATGCGCGCAGCTTTCATTAATAGAAAAATCAAAGTTTACATAAAATTGGTGGGAAGTCGAGAGACAATCTGGGCCCCCACCCCCCTAGCAACATCAAAGTTAAGTCTAGTAAAAATATAAGCGGCCACCCAAGCCCCTGCATCCTAAGATACCGAGAATTTATGGATTCGCTTGATCAAGTCAATAGCATCCGAACTCAGCTCCCTAAGCGAAGAAAAAGAGAAGTGAAGGAAACCATAAGTCCATAACCAGCTGCCGCGCATAAATCACCATACTTAGTACAGTTTCACTGAGCAACATCAGTGACAACCCGTCCGGGCACAAAATCGGCCATCCCAGTCTGAGTCAAGGGGGGAGACCCTGTCAAATCAACACACACATCACGTCCTTCTGTCCCAGGAATAAAGCAGCAAATACGCAGGAGGAAGAGAGCCGCCTTGCCCGTCAACCAACCCGATATCAACCTCTTTACCCGATATTATTATTATTATTATTATTATTATTATTATTATTATTATTATTATTATTATTATTATTATTATTATTATTATTATTATTATTATTATTATTATTATTATTATTATTATGATTATTATTATTATTATTATTATTATTATTATTATTATTATTATTATTATTATTATTATTATTATTATTATTATTATTATTATTATTATTATTATTATTATTATTATTATTGTTTTTATTATTATTACTATTATTATTATTATTATTATTATTATTGTTTTTATTTTTATTATTTTTTTTATTATTATTATTATTATTTTTTTTTGGCAGAAAATCAGGATCTTAACATAAATCAAAAGAGTGGAATACAAGATCCTACAAATCCTACAAAGGAGTCAATGAGACTACCTAAAAAACCAAACAAAGAAACCATACAAGAATTAAGCATTACAAGGATTTCTAAGTAAGACTAAATATTTGATCTTCCAAATTAGAGGTTCAATAGTGCGTGAAGAGCCGTTGAAGATACGCCTATTCCTTTCAGACCAAAGAAGATAGATTGTACACATCAAAGCACATCTACGCTACTTTTTGATCCAACTCTTTCCTCTGTTATGATTGTGCTACCATCTGAAAATCTGAGAAAGTCGAGTAGTGCTAGTGGCATCTATCCAACATGATGTAGCCTGCCAGACAGAAGCAGAATAAGAACAATCAAAGAAGAGGTTCTCACTAGTCTCCATGTTATGCTCACATAGGACACATCTGTTAACTAAGAAAACTCCTCGATGGCAAAGATTATCAATAGTGGGAAGACAGTTTTGAGTAGCCATAAGACCAATCACACAATGTTTAGGATAGCAGCTAGAGCCCCAAATGGTGCGATGCTGATAAAAGAAGACTCCTCTAGGACGGATAAGATCATAGAATTGAGACCTATAATTATCCTCCATAAGAAAGCGACTAGCATCTGAGGACCTCCCTATGAACTGAACAAGCAAATCACGACAATGAATAATACTACTCATAAACCAGGAATGACCAGAAGTTTGATGAAAATCCCAAATGGAGGAACCCTTCAGGATATATAAGCATTCACCCACTTAGCCCAAATAGTATCAGAATTGATAGCCAACTTCTTGACCCAAGATAGCATAAGTGTTTTATTCCAGCTAAGAACCTCCTTAATATCAATACCACCTTCCTCTCTAGGCTGACAAAGACTAGTCCAGCTCTTGAAAATATGTCTATGATTGCCCTGAGTAGAGCCCCACAAAAATCCCTTACAAATTTTGTTAATTTTCTTAACAATTCCTTTAGGTAGAAGGATACTAGAACCCCATAAATTGCATAAGCCAAACAAAACAGTGTTGATGAGTTGAGCTTTACCAGAATAGCTGAGGAGATGATTAGCCCAATGATTGATCTTACCTCTTATCTTATCCAAAAGTGGAGATAACATAGGTTGAGTTAAACGAGAACAGAAGAGGGGAATACCCAAATATCTCACAGGGAAACTACCTTCAGTATAACCCGTAGATGTAACACCCTAGAATTTCCGCTATTTATTTTATTCGAATTAATTAATTATTTCTCGGAAATCCTTATTTTATTAGTATAAGTTATGCCTAATGTTAGTATAACTTCATTGTTGGGCCAAATCCTCCTTATTATTTCTTATTGGGCCTATTTTCTAGTTAAACCCTAGTGCCCATTAGCTTCTCTATAAATACCAAGCTAAACCTAACCTCCTTCCCTTTCTTTTATTTGAAAACCCTAAACCTAATTCTCTCTTCTCCTTCCTCCCTTTGTGCCATGTGAAGGCAGCAATTCCCCTAGGGTTTCGTGCCCCTTCTTCCATATTTCTTCATCATTAATCATTCATCTTTGTTTCTAGATCGATCCTAGCCAATCTATTCTTCAATCGGTGTAAGTTTTATATTTTATTTCCATCTTTTCGTAGTTTTATGCGCTAGATTATTAATTAGGATCGTTATTATTGTTGGCACGTGTTGATGATGATGGTGAAGGCTTTGTGGATAATCCGGAGGAATATTGTAATATTCTAGAAGAGGATTTATCGTAGATTTTACGCTAAAAAGGTAACTAGGTGTTTTCCTTTAATTGTGATTATAGAAAGTGAATTATTGACATGATATAATGATTGATTGTATGATTAATTGTTTGTGTGGTTATTTATGCTTATGATTCACATGTTTAATTGCATTTAATGTTTATGGTGTTATTCTATTTTCAATTATTTATTTGGTGCGCGAACTAGGGTTCAAATCGCGAACCCTGGCGTCATTGGTGGTGGCGCGGCCGTGGGGTTGCCGTGGCCTAGGGTTTCGGCCTCCTCCTTGTGGGAGAGGTTAGGGTTTGCTTATGATGAGAAATTAGAGTTTTGGTTTACAACATTAAGGTTATAGCTGAAGTTACTATAACTTTGCATGTAAGCTACCTTAGTTATACCTATTTGAGTTATAACTTTGAAGGTGACGTTATGGTGCGGTGTACTATAACAAGACTCATTGTGGTGACATGACGGTTTGTACCGTGGAGTCGACCCCTCGGTGATGGTGTTATAGACGACTAACCCGTGACGGAAGAGAGTTATAGTTGATGATACTATAACCTCGCACGTATAAAGTTATAGCTTGAAGTGCTATAACTTCACTAATGTTGAGTGAATGTTATAGCTGAAGGTACTTTAACTTTGCTGAAGTTAAGTGAAGGTTATAGTTGATGATACTATAACTTGACACGCTTAACTAAGGTTATAGTTGAGGTGCTATAACTTCACTAAAGTTGAGTGAAAGTTATAGCTGAAGTTACTATAACTTCACCAAAGTTGAGTGAAAGTTATAGCTGAAGTTACTATAACTTCACTAAAGTTGAGTGAAGGTTATAGCTGAAGTTACTATAACTTCACTAGGGTTAAGTGAAGGTTATAGTAGGAGGTACTATAACATTGAGTTTTTATATGCTTCTGCGTTTGGTGTTATGGCAGCTCGAACTATAACATGACCTTTGAGGTGTAATGTTATAGGTCAAGGTACTATAACCTTTGGTTATATGTGCTTGCTTATGTGTGGTGTTATGGTTAGTTGAACTATAATGCTATGTGATGTGGTCGTTATACACCAAAAATAAAACCTAAATCTACTAACTAAGAAGATAGCGGAAGTAGGGTCGATCTCCACAGGGAGGAAACTAATTAACTGTAATCTAAATCTGTCAGCAACAATCTATGGGGTTTTGAAATAGTTTTAACTACACTAAATAAGATTAAAGAAAGAGAAATAAAGATAGAGAGAGAATATGCTAGGATTCGGTCTACTGAAGTATCGGCATCTACGGGTCAACTAAGTCAGTCAATCTTTTAATGAGAAGAGCAATGGTTTTCTCCTCTCGGTCTCAAACCGCCCTAGGGATTTTCCTAATTAACTCTCGTCCTCTTAGGAGTCACCTATCAATTCTAAGCAAGCCTTCCCTTTCAATCTCTCGATCCAGGTCGGGGTTAACTACCTAGTCTAGTCTCCTGCGTGCACTCATTCGACTAAACCTCAATTAAATTGCAAAGATCGATTCTCACGACTAGCTAAACTAATCTATCTTAACATGCCTTTACTACAGTTTCCCTCATCCCAACATACAAGAGAATTAGCTACTCATGTTATGAACTATGCTAACAAAGACGATTAAATATATGACATAAGACATAATAAAACCGTAATTAACAAGCATGAACAATAACGCAGCAGTAATTAAGAAAGAGAAACAGTAATTAAGACTAAGATTAAGAAAGAGAGAAAAGAAGAAGGTTACAATCTTAGCAAATCCGGCGTAAAGAACAAATCCTACGTCGATAAACCCGAATGCAAACCAAAGATAAAGTTTAGAAACTAATGAAAGATTAATGCTAATAATTCCGAACCCTAAGGGTTCAGAATCCTAATGACTCCCAATCCCCAACTAATGACGTAAATAAGAGTCTTATATAGGCATAACACGACTCTCTAACCCTAATTAAGCTTAGGGACTGAAGGCCCATGATAGATTCTACTCGATCGAGGAACAATTCTACTCGATCGAGGACTTTATTGGATGAAATCACTCGATCGAGTAACAATTCTACTCGATCGAGGACTTTATTGGATGAAATCACTCGATCGAGTAACAATTCTACTCGATCGAGCAACTTTTCAGCAGCTACTTACTCGATCGAGCACAGGACAGCTCGATCGAGCAACTTTTCTCTTCCACGCTCCTCGATCGACCAAATATATAATCGATCGAGGTCTTTTGGCCTATCGTGCAGTGTTGGACACGGCTTTGGACTTGATTGCGAGCGGTTTCACGCTTTCCCATGCAAGAGCTTCTGTTCCGTTCCTTCCATTCTCCTAAATGCATGCCAAGTGGACTGTTTTGGCTCGGTTTTCGCTACTACGCAGCTTGTACCTACAAAATAGTAATGAAAGTACAAAGTAGCCAAATAGGGGCATATGGTGATATAATATCACGTAAATGACATAGAAATGCGTGCATAAATGAACTAGAAAGTCTATATAAAATACACGCATCAAACTTCCCCAAACTAAACCTTTGCTTGTCCTCAAGCAAACTAAATGCAGTTATATGGAACAAAATAAACCTAGGGGAATGGAGTAAGTCTCAGAGCTAGCTACAAGTCAATTCTAAACAGTTTAATGCACTCATTCAATCGCTACAAAGCTTAATACGAAAGTGAACGAATTTATACCATCTTGGAAATAAATTAGACTTTCGACCTTGCAAGACTCAACCAAATTCGGACTCTCACGGGTCACTCTTCTCTCAACAAGCAAATGGTAAGTAAATATGTATAAGAAAGAGAGAAGAAAATATAGTCACTCACCTAGACTACGACCGACACAACATGCATTGCTAACTAATATGAAAGATGATTTCAAGCACCGTACACACGCATCACCACCGTTCAAAGACAATCACGTGCCGAACAATTGCAAAAATATGGATATGTGAGGCTAATTGGTAAGAAAGGGCAAAATAATTAATGGAAATGTGAGGGTAAATAGCCAAGCTAGTTCCTAACAAGACCGCAATAGAACTCGTTCCATTCTTCCAACCATCAAAAATTAAGCTCGATGCCTTACCAAATCTAGACATATACAACACAAATCCCATAAAACACCTCGACAAAATAATGATAAGCACAGGAGGTGTAAACAACAAAACTTCAGCCAATTATTTTTTCAATAAAGTTTTTCATTTTTTCCATTTTCTTTTTCTTTTTTTTCTTGGCTGACTAAGGAAAACATCTCGATCGAGCTGAATGAATCACTCGATCGAGGCAACAACTAACACAATCTGCTCGATCGAGCTAAACAAAGTACTCGATCGAGACACTATTCAACACTTCTCTTCTTTTTCTCGCAAATACCCACTCCAATCAATGAAAACGAGCCAAAACTGACACAACTGTAAAATATACCTCGACTACTAAACTAGCTCGGCAAAGGTAGGCTCAGTTTAGGATGTAGTTAAGGGCAACAGGCAGATATGGCTTTATGTGGAGTTAATGGGGTAAAATGAGGAAAAGGGGGATGCAAAAGTTCTCAAAACACGTAATACCGACCACAAACCCAATGCGTGCAGGCAATAAGAAATCAAAATTCATATACAAGCAAATGACACGAGATGTGGGGAGTAACTACTCTCATTCCTAGATGAACTGATCATGGATGTCACCAGTTATAGGCTCTAATATCAGAATGTATAAGTAGTTTGCCAAAATGTTGAGTCAAGTCTACTAGTCAAATTTAAATTCCAAGACAAAATTCAATAGTTCACTATTTCGATTTTACTGAATAAGTCAAGAAAGGTGCAAAAGAAAGCAAAAAATAAACTTGTAGAGCAATTTCATCATAAACAAGACTCCAATCCGACTCAACTATATGCAAAAATAAACGTGATATTTTTGATTTTTCAAATTTTTTTCTAATTAAAATGAATTGTAAACGTGAATGCAATACAAATGCAAATGCAGACGCAAAAGGATGTAAAACACTTCCCCAAACCAAAACAGACAATGCCCTCATTGGCTATAGCACAACAGCATATAGGGGGAAGGGAAAAAAAACAACCTAATACATGTTTCTAAGGGAATGAAATATATGTAAAGAATGGAAAAAACTAAACAGAAGAACTCACAAGACAAGAGCTTCCCCAAACCAGCATCAAACTGGGGAGCTAACATCACCGTCTCCCATCAGTTACCTCTGTCCACAATTAATTTGGATACTAACACGAATTGCAGGTAAGATTATGCAGAAAAGTCGAAAGATGAAGAACAAAAGGGGAATTGGGATTGAGTAAATTGAAAAGGGGATCGAAGACTTCTCTATAGGGAGGTTAGTTTGCTCGATCGAGTAGAATTCTACTCGATCGAGGGCTTTTGTCGGATAGGACTGCTCGATCGAGTAGTTCTGGTTTACTCGATCGAGTGGTCTTCTTTTGATGACCCTCAATTTACTCGTTTGTCTTGAATTCCCCTCGATCGAATTACATGCCACTCGATCGAGGTCTTTTTTCTCTTCGCCTTGTGGCGATTGATTTCCGCTTTACTTTCCTGCAAAAACAATACGAACCGATACCCAAAGAAATACCAAAAGACAGTCTAGCAGAAAAAAGAAATTGTCTAAACTACGGATTATCACGCAGTAGTCTAATTGTCTAATGAAAACGCAAAAGATTGTTTTTACAAGTTGCACGGGGTTGCAAACCCGGCTAGTAACCAATTAGTTCCGTGACAAGGCCACCGTCAGGCCTTTGACTTACGGAAGTACCCTCAGCTGTGGTAATTTCTGACTTCTTTTTCCACAATCCCTGGGGTATACGTGCAGCGGTGGGCTCGGAGTGACTAACAATGTTAGGCATCTTCGCTGTCACGGTAGTCTCAACAGTCGAATCTTCCATGAAAATAAAACTGTCGAAGACGGAATCAGGAGTACTCAAGTCTTCCTCCTGAAGAGTCTTATCTATCCTTCTCTACCTGCGCATACACAACTAGAGAGAAAAGATAAGAACAGTCTTAAGGAATTAGAAATTCCTTAAGACGAGACAGAAATAAATAACAGAAAATTAAGATGCCTCCCCGGCAACGGCGCCAAAATTTGATGTGGTCGTTATACACCAAAAATAAAACCTAAATCTACTAACTAAGAAGATAGCGGAAGTAGGGTCGATCTCCACAGGGAGGAAACTAATTAACTGTAATCTAAATCTGTCAGCAACAATCTATGGGGTTTTGAAATAGTTTTAACTACACTAAATAAGATTAAAGAAAGAGAAATAAAGATAGAGAGAGAATATGCTAGGATTCGGTCTACTGAAGTATCGGCATCTACGGGTCAACTAAGTCAGTCAATCTTTTAATGAGAAGAGCAATGGTTTTCTCCTCTCGGTCTCAAACCGCCCTAGGGATTTTCCTAATTAACTCTCGTCCTCTTAGAAGTCACCTATCAATTCTAAGCAAGCCTTCCCTTCCAATCTCTCGATCCAGGTCGGGGTTAACTACCTAGCCTAGCCTCCTGCGTGCACTCATTCGACTAAACCTCAATTAAATTGCAAAGATCGATTCTCACGACTAGCTAAACTAATCTATCTTAACATGCCTTTACTACAGTTTCCCTCATCCCAACATACAAGAGAATTAGCTACTCATGTTATGAACTATGCTAACAAAGACGATTAAATATATGACATAAGACATAATAAAACCGTAATTAACAAGCATGAACAATAACGCAGCAGTAATTAAGAAAGAGAAACAGTAATTAAGACTAAGATTAAGAAAGAGAGAAAAGAAGAAGGTTACAATCTTAGCAAATCCGGCGTAAAGAACAAATCCTACGTCGATAAACCCGAATGCAAACCAAAGATAAAGTTTAGAAACTAATGAAAGATTAATGCTAATAATTCCGAACCCTAAGGGTTCAGAATCCTAATGACTCCCAATCCCCAACTAATGACGTAAATAAGAGTCTTATATAGGCATAACACGACTCTCTAACCCTAATTAAGCTTAGGGACTGAAGGCCCATGATAGATTCTACTCGATCGAGGAACAATTCTACTCGATCGAGGACTTTATTGGATGAAATCACTCGATCGAGTAACAATTCTACTCGATCGAGGACTTTATTGGATGAAATCACTCGATCGAGTAACAATTCTACTCGATCGAGCAACTTTTCAGCAGCTACTTACTCGATCGAGCACAGGACAGCTCGATCGAGGTCTTTTCTCTTCAACTCTCCTCGATCGACCAAATATATAGTCGATCGAGGTCTTTTGGCCTATCGTGCAGTGTTGGACACGGCTTTGGACTTGATTGCGAGCGGTTTCATGCTTTCCCATGCAAGAGCTTCTGTTCCGTTCCTTCCATTCTCCTAAATGCATGCAAAGTGGACTGTTTTGGCTCGGTTTCTGCTACTATGCAGCTTGTACCTACAAAATAGTAATGAAAGTACAAAGTAGCCAAATAGGGGCATATGGTGATATAATATCACGTAAATGACATAGAAATGCGTGCATAAATGAACTAGAAAGTCTATATAAAATACACGCATCACTATGTTTGCATATTATCTTGGTCACTCTCATTCTTTGAGGAGTAGAGCAGTCAGTTAAACTGTTCTATGAGTTGATTTTGTGGTTATGCCTTTTGGTTTGACGAATGCTCCTGCGGTTTTTATGGATCAGATGAACCGCACTTTCAGCGAGTATTTGGATAAGTGTGTCGTGGTGTTCATAGACGACATACTGATTTACTCGAGAGACAAGGTTGAACACGAGGATCATCTTCGTGTTATTTTGGAGACACTTCGCAAGCAGAAGTGGTATGCTAAATTCTCGAAGTGCGAGTTTTGGCTGAAAGAGGTGACCTTCCTAGGTCATGTGATATTTGGTGATGGAGTTATGGTTGATCCTTCGAAGATTCGAGTTGTGGTCGATTGGGAGAGTCCGAAGAATGTGAACGAGATTCGAAGTTTCCTTGGTCTTGCTGGTTACTATCGTCGATTTGTGAATGACTTCTCACGGATCGCGTGGCCCATGACTCAGCTTATGAAGAAGGAATCTAAGTTCATTTGGACTAAAGCTTGTGAATCAGCGTTTCAGGAATTAAAGAAGAGATTGACTACTGCTCCAGTGTTAACTTATTTTGCAAGAGTGCACTACACTCTTCACTGAAAGCTACGGTCTTAATCTCATTGCAGGATCTCTTCTTTTTGAAGACTTCCTTCCTAAACTTGGAATAAGAAGGAACTTAGGAAAGCAGTTCAATGAAAGGGACTGTTACCTTTAAATTCTTGACGACATCAAGGAACTTACCATACTTTGCCTCCTTCTTGTGCTTGGCTAATCTTTGGGGAAATGGGACTTTGATCTCAATAGGAATCTCGGGCTCTTTCCTCTTTGACATGGGCACCTCATCTTCAACATCAACAACCATGGGCTCATAATTAGCATTCTTCTTGACACCTCCTCCAAGCTTAGCCTCTTTTGCTACGACCTCCTCATCCATAGCAGTGGAAGGCCCATCATAATGCTTACCACTTGTCTTGGAAATGGCATTTACAGTTTCGTGAGGTTCGAAACCTTGTGAAAGTAGATGCCCTTGCTTTTGGTGGGTATTAGAAGAGGCATATTGGGAAATTTTAGCTTCCAACAATTTGATGGCGGCATCCTTAGCTTGATCGCTCTCTTGGAATTGAGTTATTATGGTGTCTTGCCTTTGAGCCAATTGCAGCATCATGGCTTCAAGTTTACTTACACCATTGTCACTTTGTTGAAATGTAGAGGATTGAAATTGTTCTAGCTTTTGTGTGAGAAGGGCTACTTGAGCTTGTAAAAGTGCCAAAGTGGCGTCCTCTTGCTTAGATTTCAATGGTATGGAGCGGCAATTTCCATATTGAGAATCGTGAATTGCCATGGATTCAATGGTAGTATGAGCAATTTCAACATTAATTTGATCAAATCTTCCATTGTTAGCAGAATCCAGGATACGGCGGGACTCTATATAACACCCATTATAGAATGTGATGGCAAGGAGCCATGGATCTAATCCATTATGAGGACACTCCCTTTGCAAGTCCTTGTACCTCTCCCAGGCTTCATATAGGCTCTCATCACCCCCTTGTCGGAAACCAGTGATTTGACTTCTCAACAAAGCGGTCTTTTCTGGAGGAAAGTACTTTTGGTAGAAGGCAAGAGCTAAACTATCCCAATCGGTGATCCCTAATGTAACCTTATCAAGGCTATGTATCCACAACTTTGCCTTACCCCTCAAAGAGAATGAGAAGAGCATCTCTCTAATCTGCGCTTGGGTGACTCCAGTTTGTCTAATAGTGTAGCAATAGTCACATAAGTTTTGGATGTGAAGGTTAGGATCTTCTGTGGCATTGCCACTAAATTGGCTTCTTTCTATAAGGTTAATGAAGGCAGGTTTTATTTCGAAGTTTCTGGCTGTGATTTGGGGTGTAGCAATACCCCTTGGAAGTGTTTTTGCGGTGGGTTTGGAATGGTCTGAAAGTCGAACCATTTCCTAATGTGAAGGTGAAGATGGAATGCTAATTGAAGATTGGGTGGTTTTTGTGAATGGAGATGAGAATGGATCTTCTTCTCCTTCAAGGTTAGATAGGGTATCCGAGTAATTTTCACGAATACGGTCTAAACTTGAAGTATCTGAAGCTTTTGAGATTTCGTTAAATAGTTCTTGTCTCCTACGCAGAGGTCTTTCTAGGTCGGGATCTAATGAGATAGGGGTCCCTAGTCTAGAAGATCTGGGCATAAGATGGAAAAACTAAGACGAGAAATCAAGAGAGATCTAAAGGAATTTGGATTCCTAAAGACTAGACAAAACTAATTGCAAGAAAAATCACAAAAAGAGGAAAACTAAACCGTGCTCCCCGGCAACGGCGCCAAAATTTGATCGGGCATGTCGCAAGCCCTGGTCAAAGATAATTACCGAGACTAGGCTAACAACAAATTAATTTAATTAGGGAAGTAGGGGTTAGCAGACTTCTGTTATATTTAGAAACTATCTCATGGGCAAGCATGGAATTATCAAACAAATATCTGCCCTCAATGAAAGCTGCCTGCTCAAGACCAACAATATCCCCCAAAACAAACTTCATTATGTTATAGCTAAGATCTTGCTAACTGTTTTGTAGAAGACAGTGCAACAAGATATGGGCCTAAAATCAAAAACAGCCTTAGGAGAATCCCCTTTAGGGATAAGAGTAATAAGAGTAGAGTTAGCAGCACAAGGCATAGAAGCCTTTGTAAAGAACTCCATTACAGCATCTTTAAAAGCTTCACCAGTAATAGACCAAGAGGATTTGAAAAAACCAGATGAATAACCACCAATACCTGGGCTTTTGTTTTTATCAATTGCAAAAAGAGCATTCTCAATTTCCCTAATAGTAACAGGAACCTCCAAATTATGGTCAGGGGAGAGACAATTGGATATAAATAACTCCCCAGGCAGAAGAATAACAGAAGTGGCAGACCCTAAGAGATCTCTGTAATAGCAAACAGAAGCATTAGCAACAGCAGAATGACCATGACAGACTTGATCATTCATATCCTCAATGACACCAATAGTGTTTCTAACTTTCCTAGCTTTAATATGAGCATTGAAATATTTAGTGTTAGAGTCACTAAGCTTCAAGTGTTGAACTTTGGCTTGTTAAGCTAACACTTTGATTTCATCCTTTTTAAGCTTTGTAAAAACCTGGAGACAATCCTTCTCTTGCTGAAGAAGGAGGGTGCACAAAGGAGAGGATTGCAATTGAAGCTAGCATGAAGACAAATTCTCCTTAGCCAACTTAACTCTAGCTGTAAGACCAGAAAATTCAGCCCGACGAAGATACTTGAGATGATGCTTTATGGCTCTAAGTTTGCAAAACAGGGAGAAAAGTTTACCTCCACTAAAGCCAGAATGCCATCCCTGAGTAACCCTAGTAAGAAAATCAGGAGAAAGAGCCCAACAATTAAGAAATCTAAAAGGCATGGGAAGAAAAGAGGAACGAGGATCCACATTCAGAATAACAGGAGAATGATCTGAGACACCTTGAGGAAGGAAAGCCACAGTAGAGCGAGAGAAGTAAGAATACCAGGCAGAATTAACCAAGACTCTATCAAGCTTTGACCATTTAGGGGAATGAAGCTGGTTGTTGTGCCAAGTAAACATACCACCAGTAAAGGGATGGTCTGTAAGGTTACCAGCAAATAAACAATCCTTGAACTCCTGTATCTCCCTGTCATGAATTAGACAACCATGTCTCTCATCAGCAGTGAGGGAAACATTGAAGTCCCTAAGGCAAGTCCAAGGAATCTGATGACCCATAGCAAATGATATAAATTTATCCCAAAGACAAGCCTATCAACTGCTCTATTATAGGCATAGATAAAAGTAACCAAAAAACACTTATGAGTAAGGATATTAGTAATAATGCAATGAGCATACTGAGCATCATCTTTAAGAAGTTGAACATGAACAGAAGAGGGGTTCCATAAAAGCCAAATTCTCCGACCATTATGGGAGCCATAATTAGTAATAATAGAGAATTTTTTAAAAGTCCTATAAATAGCATGGGCATATCTAGCTTTAATATGTATCTCCAAAATAGCACCACAGTCCACCTAATTCCCATTAAGGAAGTCTAAAACCTCCTGCTGTTTTAGGGGGTCATTCATCCCCCTCACATTTCAGGAGGAAATGATCATTAAGGTGAGAGAGGGAGGGATGATCCACCAGGCTCAAGCTCCACAAATACACTTCCTTGATTTACCCCCAGGGATACAGCAACAAGTTCCTTATGAGAATCAAGCAGGGCAAACTTATTTTCAAGAGTAGTAGCCAATGGTTCAAAATTAGAAGCAGATTTACTTTTAGCCTGAACAGATACAAAGCCATCCTCATCCTGATGTATAGGGGCAACTGGTTTGACCACAGCTACCTTCTCAACAGGTTGAAAAACCTTTTTCACGACATTCCTGCTACACTTCTCTTTAGTATGGCCTACCTTTTTACAAGTATGAAAGTAAAAAGGCACCCATTCATAATCAATTTTTTGCAAAATCCTTCCTCTATAAGGTGTCTTAAGGGCCATGGATTTGGGAAATTCTTTGGAGATATCAACTTCCACCAAAACTCGAGCAAATGCAATTTTAGATTTATTAGTAGTAGTCTCATCAGCACAAATAGGTCTACCCACGAAACTCGCAACCTTACTTAGAGAAGTACTTGACCAAAAACAAGGATCAAGGTTTGAAAATAAGACCCAGACAGGAACCACAGTAACAGCATCGAGTTCTGCAGCCACAGTAGGAGACCAAGCTTTGAAAATAAGAGGAAATCCATTGAGATTCCAGGATTCAGGTTGAATGCTGGTCATGTCTTCCTGAGAGAGAAAGCGAAAGTAAAACCAACCCCTAGAAAAATAGAGAATTTCTGGGGTAGAAATCTGCCCCCAATGCTTCGCAACCAGAGTATTAAGTTTGATAAGATTGAGACTCGACAAACAAATTGTGATCATCATGTGATACAAAGACTCTGGTTGCGAAGATTGAGACTCGACAAACAAACCATGCCAAGTCATGCGATGATCACAATAAATCCAACATATTATCATCCATTCACGAACCAATACATTGACGATGCCAAGTCATGCAATAACCATGCATACAATCATGAAATCACGCATTCAAAGACAACGACACAAAGACGACATCTCTCACGGTAAATGAAACGCACTAGCACCGTGTACATGGCAAGTATGATTAAAAGGCATCCACGGGATAAAGCATTTCCCTGAACGCATACACGATGCTACATTTCATATATGTAGACTAATTTCCTCCTGGTAGGAACGATAATAAAACGGCTCCTAATCTAAACCTGGCCAGATTCTCGGAATCACATTTTCCGATTCGACATGCGATAAAGCGTTTCGCATCCAAGACTCGGTCAATCAATAGACGCCGAGTACCCCAAATTCGGTAGATCAATTCACGAAGGAGGCGGAAAAGAGCACAAGCCTCATAACAAGCGGTACGCTACATGCAAATAACACCACCTCGCAAGTACACAACATTTGACGGCCGGGTCGATCAACGCAATGTGTTCGCCTCCCAACAACGTCGTCGTATGCCCACTAACACATGCAATTAAGCAGTAGGATACCTCCCCGTTCCAACATTCCAGCCTTACGAACGTGGAGGTAGCCAAGGGAATGAGAGTACAAAGCACATAGACAAAATAGTGCTCAAACCGTATCATTTGTAAAAACCGACTCAAAGTGGGACATACCAAAAACCGTCACAAAACATGAGAATATGGCATTATATAAGTAAATATGAAAACATGAATCAATACATGATACATAAGCATTAGACCAAGTTTAAGAAGCATAATAAATAGGAAAAATAGATACCTCTCCAAAACAACAAGTTTGGAAACTAACTAAAACAAGGGTCCACTTCAAACGGTCATAACTAGAGTTCTAGACATGAAAATAGAAATTCAAAGTCGAGGTGATAGCTTATCCTCTTACGGTTCCAACGAAGGTCACAAGCCCAAAACAAGCAAGTAACGAAGGAGATATGATCATTTTACGAAAAGGGGTCAGTGCAGTGAAACTGCACAAGTCACGACCGTGACTTGTATTTCACGCCCGTGAAATGAGTTACCAGTTCACCCGAGAGCCTTCAACATACATTCAAACATTTTCAATTTTCATGATTCACTTCTAACAACTATCAACAATCAATAATCATCATCAAAAGTCATCAACTAACAACAATCATTATCAATAATACAATTCCTAAGCTTTCTAATCGTATTCTAAATACGAATTCTAACATAGAAATCATGTAAAACACGTAAATGATATCGAGTAACCCTTCACCGTTACCTTTTCGCGCCTTTAATCGATTTCTAAACCTTCCTAGTCTCCACCTACATACAATTAGATAATAAAAGATGAATATCATTCACCTTGAGAAAGACGGATAATTTAAAAAGCGAGAAAGACGGTAATTTTATTACCAATACGGATAGAGGAAGATGAGAGGGGAAGAATAAGACGAACTTACGTGAATTTGAGCGAGTAACGAAGGAGTAGCGACGAATCTAAGACGGATAAAAAATGGAGGCAAGGTTTTATGGGGTTTTCTTAGAGAAGAAGGAAAAGTTGAGTTGTGTGAATGAATTAGGTTAGGGTGAGGAAGAGAGTATATGAGGGAAAAAGTCAACGAAAGTCAAATACGACTTAAGACGGGATTTACATGAAATCTCGCGGAAATTCCAAATACGAACTCGGAAATTCTAAATTCGACTCGGAAAATTAAATTTACGATTAAAACTAAATTTCACTAAAAAGTATCAGTAAAATATTTTTACTAGAAAAATAGGGTACATTTGCGGGTGCTACAGAGAGGGCTTAACATACGTTAAGGACATACCCTTTCCAGAAGACTTAAGAACTTTAGAAAAGATGGTTTAACCGGAACCACCGGAGTAACCTTAAGACCCACAATGATTTTTGGACTCCTCTCCTTAGGTAAAGAGGGTGATGTAGGAATCAAACCTGAACTAGATGCTAGGGAAGAATCCTTGCCCTGCTTCAATTGAGATGCCTGCAATTGCCCCGATTTTGAAATACCCAGTTGAAGGAAATCCCGCAAACTCGCAAACCTTGGGGTACGATTCAACGAAACCTCTACCTGATTAGTATCCTCCGCAGATACTTTAGATGATTTGGGTGGACGAGCGGCGGCCTGGATTTTGGGCGGGCGGCCCCTCGGCATAGCGACGGATTATTATTATTATTATTATTATTATTTGCAAGAATGCATAGTCCATATATTCATCCAAAGAAGGAAATACAAGGACAAGGATCTTTAAAAAGAAGTAACCTCTACAACCAAGTCCTATACTTGGTAACCATTAAGACAAAGTATAGCTCTATTACATTTGGATTCATGGATTTTACTAAGAATTTGAGTACTAACGGCCAATTTGATCTGATGAATAACATGTTGGACTATATGCTCTAGGCGTCCAAATAGTCTGGCATTTCTTTCCTGCCAAATGAAGAAACAAGCAGCAGCCAAGCAGCTACAAAGCCACCCATTCTTCCAATGTCTTCTACATGATCTAGCAGTGCACCAGCTGAGAATTAACGTGCTATCATGAGTCCCACATCCAATCTTGAGCCATGTAGTTAACTCTTCCCAAATCACCCTAGAGAAGGCGCAGTTGAAGAAGAGATGTGTCTGACATTCATTTGCAGACTTGCATAAAACACATCTGTTAATGACCTGCATACCTTTGATGGCCAGATTATCCACAGAAGCAAGCCTATTCTGCATAGCAAGGGAGATTAAGAGTCTATGACTGGAGATAATGAAGTTAGAGCTGAAAGCAGAGACCCAAGGAAGGATATGCTTCTTAGTTCTAAACCAGTTATAAGCAGTGTTGATACTAAACTTGCCCTGAGGAGCCCAAGAGGATAGAAGAGTTTCAGCAATGCTGGGAGTGACACTTTGAGAGAGGATTTCATCTTTAACTTTGAGAATGCTTCTAAAATTCTCAGAGTGATGGTTCTTACATTCAGTCATCCATATAGAGGACTATTTGAGATGATAAGCTTTGTGCCAAATAGACCAAAGATTGTCTGTATTACTCTGAATCATCCATATCCATTTAGCTAGAACTGCTTTATTCCAAGAGAGCAGTTCTTTAACATCAAATCCACCCTCTTCCCAAGGTGAACAAAGTCCTTTCCAGCTTAAAAAGATAATCTTATGCCTGTCAGTGTCAGAGTTTCAGAAGAAATCTCTACACATTTTAGTGATGATCTTAGAGATGTTCTTAGGAAATAGGACATTAACACACCAAAAGTTTGTAAGGCCAAAGATAAGTGATTTGAACAACTGCAATTTTCCTGCATAGAAGAAGTGCTTAGTAGACCAATGACTAGTAATTTGCTGTATTTTAGATATAAGGGCCATATAAGTATCGGTTCTGAGTCTAGTAGTATTCAGGGGCAGCCCAAGATATCTAAATGGGAAATGCCCTTCAGTAAACCCAGTAACCTCAAGGATCTGCTGTCTCACTGTAGAGGACACACCACCAAGATAGATGTCAGTTTTATCAATATTAGCATGTAATCCAGACCACTTGGAGAAGTTTGAGAGAGTAGTGAGAGCAGCTTTGGCAGAGGAAACATCACCCCTAATGAAAATCATTAAGTCATCAGCAAAGATGAGATGAGTTAACCCAATCTTAGCACATTTAGGGCGATAAGAAACCCCAGGTTGAGCACAGATTTTCCTAAGGTATCTTGAGAGCAATTCCATACTCATAACAAACAGGTATGGGGATAGGAGATCTCCTTGTCTCAACCCACTTTCACCTTTAAAGAAACCATGGGTGGAGCCATTAAGTCTTATAGAAAACCAAGAGCTTCTAATGCAACCCATAATCCAAGCAGTGAAAATGGCAGGGAAACCAAGAGCATCAAGCATGTTATGGATAAAATTCCATTGAAGAGAATCAAAAGCTTTCCTTATATCCACCTTAATCAGACACCTAGGAGTAAGAAACTTCCTATCATATCCTTTAACCAGAGCTTGAGACATCATGATGTTTTCATGAATATTTCTTCCTTTGATGAAAGCAGCCTGTTCAAGCCCTATAATCTTGGGAAGGATGTCCTGCAAACGATTAGTCAAGATTTTGCTAATGGTTTTATAGAAAGTTGTACAGCAAGATATAGGTCTAAAGTCCATAACAGTGTTAGAGACTTTCTTTTTAGGAATAAGAGCGAGGATGGTAGAATTAGCTTGTTTACTAAGTCTTCTATTCCTGAAGAAAGCCTGAATTGCTTTGCAGAAGTCAGGACCAGTAATATACCAAGAAATTTGAAGAACTCAGATGAGAATCCATCAGGCCTAGGGCTCTTATCAAACCCAATACTAAAAAGGGCATTTTTAATCTCAAGCACATCCACAAGTTTGATCAAGAGAGGAATATCAACAGCAGAAAGACAAGGACCCTGTTGAATGAACTGAACATCAATAGGCTCAACAGGCACAGAGGTACCTAGAAGCCCTTTGTAGTAATCAACAAATACCTTGGCCACATTATCAACCCCAATCAAATTATTGCCTTCTTTATCAAGAATCTGACCAATTATTTGTTGTTGCTTCCTATCATGCAGTCTAGCAAAAAAGTATTTTGAAGAAGAGTCATTATAAGAAATATGCTCAATTTTAGCTCTCTGCTTAAGCATGATGCCTTCAGTCTTTCTGAGCTTAGTGTAGGTGTTCAGTAAATCTTTTTCCTTATCATATAACTCATGTAGATATCTATTCTGTTGAATTTGCTCCTGACAAGAGTATAAATCAGCAAGATAAGCATTAATCCTCAAGGATAAGTTGGAATAATGGCTTTTATGCAGATCTTTAAGCTTGAGCTTAACATTTTTCATCCTTGCAAAGAGTTTATAAATTTGAGCCCCCTGAACAGGCTCCATCCAGGCTTCTTTAACCAAAGAAAGGTAGTCAGGATGACTTACTCAGCAGTTGAGAAAGCTGAATCTACTACCACTATGAATATCATCACAAACAGAAACCAGAACAGGAGAATGATCAGAAATTCCAGCAGGGAGGAATTGGGCAGAAGTGGCAGGAAACATAGTATACCAGATTGGGTTAGCCAGAGCTCTGTCTAGTTTAGCCCAAACAAGAGTATTAGCATCCTGCTTATTAGTCCAAGTCATGTCACAGCCAGAAGCATTAATGTCATCAACACTACATTAAAGCAGACAGGTATTGAACTCATTGATATCAGAAAAGTTAGGGATGGAATGGCTATCTTTCTCACTAACATTTCTGGCCACATTGAAGTCACTAAGAAGAAGTCAGGCTTTACCAAATTACCAATGGAGATAAGCTGATCCCAGAGCACCTTCCTATCTATGGCACTATTACTTGCATAGACAAAACTCAGATGGAAAGAAGAGTTAGTAGCATATTGAGTTACCTCACAATGAATGAGTTGATCTGTAACAATGAGAGGAGTAATAAAAACATTTGTAGCATTCCAAATGACCCAAATCCTTCCATTATAATGAGCATCATAATTACAGATCACCTTATACTGTCTGAACTTGTTTTTTATAATATTGATAGATTTCCCATATTTGATTCTTGTTTCCAGTAACCCAAGAATATCCACCTTTTGAGACCTCAAAAACCTCTGAACTTCATGTTTCTTTAGAGGGTCATTACCCCCTCTAATGTTCCATGAAGCAATCCTCATTTATATGATGTCAGGAGGATGAGTGTCCCCTGGCCTTAACTCTCTAATATTATCAGTAGTTAAAGTAGCAGTGGTAGCCTCTTGAGTTAGCATGTGAACAACATTGTCAGATACAGAAAGAGCCCCTCTCTTCAAGGCTATTTGAGTATCCTCTCTCTGATCTTCCTTGCTGCATTCTGGATGCTTTACAGGATGGTGATGCTGTGCAGGAATAACCTGACTTGCATCAACCCCTCCTGAGATATCACCTAGCAAGCAAGGCACCTTAGTACCAGTATTCATAGGAGAACTAGGAACCAAATTTTCCTGAGAAGGTGCAGTATCAGATATGACTTCATTCAGGGTAACATTATCATTAGAGTAATCATCTGACAGATTATAAAATCTGTTAGAAGTAGTTAAGGGATGTGATGATTTGGGTGACAAGGCTCTCTTCAAGGTTGTTTGAGCTTGTTGTACCCCATCCTTCTTGCAGCATTCTGAGTGCATTTCAGCCTTCTGAGAGGTGGTATGAATCCCTGCAGGAGGAACACAACTCCTGCTTGGGGAAGGCATAACCACCTCAGAATCGGCTGAGGTATCACCTAACTTGCAAGGAAAACTCATATCTTTCTTCCCACCCTGAGGGGGCTGTTTCTTGTTCTTTTTACAAGAAGCAGTTTTATGACCCATTTTCCCACATTCAGTACAATAGAATGGTAACCATTCATATTCAATTCTCTGCACATATGGCCCATAAGGATTCTGAAGACTGACAACTGTGGGTAAATTGGAGGAGATATCCACCTCTATCATCACCCTAGCAAATCATAGCTTCTCCTTACAGGTGGTAGGCATATCAGCAAACATTTGTCTGCCAATCTTGCTTGACATCTTACTTAGCATATTAGAAGACCAAAGATAGGGGTCCAAGTCAGGAAATAGAACCCAAACAGGTATAATGGATACTCTTTCCATAGCAGTGGAGAAAGAAGGAGACCATTGCTTGAGAATGAGGGAATAAGAGCCCATTTTCCAAGGGCCTCCTTTCAACACATTGTTCATGTCTTCTCATTATTGAACCTAAAGCTAAACCATCCTTTTTTGAAGTATTGAACCACAGGTTTAGCAATAGTCCCCCAAGATTTGGTAACAAAATCCTGAACAAGTTTTAGAGAAGGTTTGGATCCAATTACATTACCCATAAGAGTAAATTTCCAGATATTAAGTTCATCCTGAAAATCCTCCATAGGAATGTTAATTTCATCACAGTTTTTGCTATCAGCATGATAGAAAAGATTCATGCCAATCTTGTTTTTAGGTTGAATAATTTCAGACCATTTTTGGATTTTAGGCTGATTATGCATAGGGACTTGAGAATTTACAGGTACATTTTCATTCATGACATTACCACCATTGATATTAGTAGTAAAAGGAACAGGAAATGAACCAATTACATTAACAAGAATATTAACAGGACTCTTCGAAATCGACTGAATAACACTTGGAGAATTGTTTACCAATTGAACTACAGATTTCAGAGAACTCTTTAATGAAGTTTTAGATGTAAAGGAATCATTAAAAACATCCACAATAAGATCGTTCAAAGTAATCAAAGAAGTAGAAGAAGAATGGGTTTTAGGTGAAGAAACATCATTACTCACAAAATTAGTATCAATGGCCGTGGCTGAGACTGTAGAACCTATTGGTGGCTGAATCTTGGGAGGTCGACCTCTTCCTCTCGCCATTGGAGCTTCAGAATCAGCAATGGAGAAGAGAAAATCAGAGAGCGTAACAACTTAGAGAGAGAAAGTTCTTCTCTCTAAAAAGATAATTATTATTATTATTTTTTTTTTTTTTGCAAGAAAGTTATGATTCCTTTTATTCATCCATAAGGGAAAAATAAAAAGGAAACAAAGTTACAAGCAAAACCAAACCCCTAAACACTTAGAGAATTAAACTCTATTTAGCCTATGAACTATACAATCATAGTTCTTGTACTTAGCTTTACTAAGGATCCTAATACAAACATCATTTTGGATCTTCTTGAAGAGAAGACTAGAGGACCTACTTACTCCACCAAAAATTCTCATGTTTATTTCAGCACATATATGATACATAACAGCAACAATACAACTTCGATACCAACCTGCCTTACAATGCCATCTATGCCTTCTTTTTGGTTGATACATTCAAGCTCTGACTTACTGTCAATGGCTCTCCCAGGGAGGTTCAACTAGCTGAGAACAGCAGCCCAGAGCTCAAGAGCATATGGACAATGATAGAACAGATGCTGATGAGTCTCACTACTGGCTTTGCAGAGCTCACACCTATTGATGATGCACATGCCTTTTCTGATAAAATTATCCATAGTACTAAGTTTGGACTGAATAGCAAGGCAGGTGATAAAACTGTGACTAGGAATGATACTGGGATGATTCAGACAAACAGCCCAAGGAATAGGAGGCTTTGCATACCTGATCCAGTCATAAGCATGAAACAGAATGAACTTCTCATTAACTGCCCAGGAGTCAATCAAAGCCATGGCATTGCTCTGACTGCCAGTGTAGAGGAGGAGTTCATCCTTGATCTTCAGGATACTGGAAATGCCTTCATTATGACAGTCTTTCCTGAAGAGGTGCCAGAGGCTGCTATCAGGCCAGAGATAAGCTTGACACCAGGAGAACCATAGGCCAGTTTGTTTCTTTTATAGCACCCAGATCCATTTGACCAAGAGAGCTTTGTTCCATGATAACAATTCCTTAATATTAAATCCACCTTCACACCAAGGAGAGCAGATATTATCCCAACTCTTATTTGTCCATTTCCTCTGATTCTCCTCAATTCCTAGAAGAAGTCCTTACTCATTCTGTTTATCCTCTTAAGGATGTTTTTAGGAAGAAGAGTGGTATTACACGAGAATGAAGCAAGACCAAAAAATACAGCATTGAGCAGTTGAGCTTTGCCAGCATAAGAGAGAAACTTATTAGCCCAGTGCTAGATATTGTGCTGCATCTTATTTAGGAGAGCATCATACATGTTAGAGGTATTCCTAGCAGTAAAAAGAGGAAGGCCCAAATACCTGAAAGGGAAGGATCCCTCAGAGAATCCAGATAGTTGAAGAATTTCCTGTTTAACAGTAGGAGAAACCCCACCCATGTAAATGTCAGTCTTATCTTTGTTTACACAGAGACCAGACCAAGCAGAGAACTTGTCTAAAGTACTAATGACAGCTTGGACTGAAGGGGCATCTCCTTTAACACAGATCATCAGATTATCAGCAAATATAAGATGAGTGAGCTTAAGCTTAGTGCATTTGGGATGATAAGATACATTAGGCAGTTGACAAATATGCCTGAGATATCTAGAAAGAATTTCCATACTTAGCACAAAAAAATAGGGTGAAAGGGGATCCCCTTGCCTGAGGCCACTAAGACCTTTGAAGAAGCCATGGTTAGTACCATTCAGCTTGATGGAGAACCAAGAAGAGGAAATGCATCCCATGATCCAGGTAATAAACTGAGGAGGAAACTGCAGAGCACTGAGTGTTGGAGTAGGTGTCTTCAACAATAGTGCGCCACATAATAAATCTCATTTAAGGAATATAATTGGGATATTTATTTACTATATATATGATTAGTCAGTTGATTAACGTAAATAAATAACGGTTGGCTGACTAGAGTTTGACGTTATTGTCGTATGACGGCGGTGATCAACTGATCCCTTTCGGTCACACCTAAAGGATGAAATCCAAATAGTAACTAATCATTTGTCTATGATACAGTTAATTAGTCCATTACATATATTCGATATGTACGAGAGTTAATTGTTAGAAATTGAGTTAAGAACTTAAATTCGATTAAGTTTATTTTTCAATTATGCGATAATTGACTAATAAATTTATATCTTATTTTAATAAGATTAAATAAGATTTAACTTAGTAATTAATCGTTAATTTACTAAATTAGTTGAGGTTTTGAGATAGAGGTAATTAGTTAATTATATTTACAAGGAGTTGTAAAATAAATTAACTAAGCATTGTGGAACCCATTATATATTGATATAATGGTAAAATATTACTTAAAATGTTAAGTACATATTATTCATTTATTTGTGTCATATAATTGTTATATGATCAAATTAACACTTAATTATACAAGATAATTAAGCATATGATTAATAAGTATTTGTGGGACAAATATCAAAAATCAAAATGGATCAAATTAGGCCTCACATGGCCGGTTATAGTGTAGTAGGTAGTGATGATGGTTGCTCTTATTCATACTCACAAGTAACATGTGATTATGACATGAATAGTAAACCTAAAATCATTTTACTCAACACTACGCTCCACCACTTTGCATGACAATAAAATAAGAAGACAAATCACTCATTTGGTGATCAAAGGGGCCAGCCCTCTTGGCTATAAATAGAACAATTGTTGTTCAATTTACAACTAGTTCATTCTTGCTTATTTTTCATTCATCTCTCAAAACTCATCTTCTCTCTAAAAACTCTCAAAATACTAATATTTAATAAGTATTACTAGTGTAGTAATATATTCTAATATTAGTAGTATAATATCTATCTTATTATCTAGTTAATAATAAGGGTAGATTATTTGGTATCATCTTGGTGCAACTTGAAGGAGGTCTTCTAGTTTGGAGATTATTCTTGTTCATCCATATTAATAGCTCAAGAACAACAAGAAGGAGTTCTTGTTGTGCCCTTTTAATTTCCATATCAATGTGAGGAAATTTCTTCTTTTATATAAATGTCTTTATATTTGCATGCATGCTACATAGATCATTAAATACTAAATTAACAAGTAATTTAGTAACTAATTAGAGGAGTCTAATTAAGGTCTATGGACTTTCACTGAGCATGTTGTGAATGAAAACCCACTGCACAGAATCAAAAGCTTTCCTACCATAACCTTTTACAAAAGCTTGAGACAACATAATATTCTCATGAATGCTCCTATCCTGGATAAAAGCCGCTTGCTCGAGACCCACCAGAGAAGGAATAACACACTTAAGCCTCTGAGCCATGATCTTACTAATGGTCTTGTATAGAATAGAACAGCAAGAGATAGGTCTATAGTCAAGTACAATACTTCTAACCAGCTTCTTTGGAATCAAAGTAATTAAGGTAGCATTGGCCTGCTTACTCATTTTCCCAGTTCTAAAGAAAGCATGGACATCATTACAAAAATCAGTCCCAATATACTCCCAAGAGGCTTTATAAAAAGAAGAAGAGAACCCATCAGGACCAGGGCTCTTATCATAGCCAATGGCAAAAACAGCAGCCTTAATTTCAGTATTCTCAATAGGTTTAGTACGGCCTTCAAAATCACCCTCCGTCAAACAATTGCCTTGATGAATATAATCATTATCTAGAGGCAGAACCTGAGTAGCTTTACCAAGAAGTCCTTCATAGTACTCCACAAAAGCCTTAGCAACCTCAGCTTGACCAATCCTGTCAACACTATTACTATCCTTAATATGACCAATGATCTGTTGAGTGGTCCTCATTTTAATTCGAGCATAAAAATATTTGGAGGAAGAGTCATTTTGAGAGATGTGTAGGCATTTAGCTTTTTGCTTAAGAATCTTATTTTCAATATTCCTCAACTTTATTAAATCAGCAAGTCTAATCTTCTCTTGCTCCAACAGAGAGGGGGAGAGAGGGTTACTTTGGAGAGCAAGCTGACATGCTGCTAGATTAGACCTAGCCTCAGTCACCCTCCCCTTGATACCTCTAAAGTTCTTTCTATGCATCTCAGACAGCTTATATTTCACAAGCTTAAGTTTTGAAAACAACTGGAAAGAAGGAGAGTCTTGAATAAAAGCATTCCAAGCTTCCTTCACAATAGAATGGTAATAAGGATGGTCAGTCCAGCAATTAAGAAAACTAAACCCTGAACCCTTAAAATCATCATTAAGAAGAGTAACAATAACAGGTGAGTGATCAGAGACCCCAGCAGGGAGAAAATTGGCAGAAGTAGCAGGAAAAGCAGTGTGCCAGGTTGCATTGACTAAAGCTCTATCAAGTTTGGACCAGACAATGGTATCTACATCCTGTTTGTTAGTCCAGGTGAATTCACAACCAATACCATGCAGGTCTTCAACGTGACACCTAATGAAGCAAGAATTAAAGTCCAAAATATCATCCAATTAAGGGGGAGAATTACTAATTCTCTCCATGACATCCCTTACAACATTAAAGTCTCCCATCAAGAGCCAACCATCAACTGACTGCTTAAGTTGAATCAGAGCATCCCAAAGAACCTGCCTCTCCTTAGCATCATTACTAGCATAAATGATAGTAAGATAGAAAGCAGTATTAGTAGCATGATAAGTCACTCTACAGTGAACAAACTGAGCATGGATGACCCGACAGTCAATGGTAACAGTGCCAGGCTTTCAGATAACCCAAATCCTCCCATTATAGTGATGAGTGTAATTACAAATAAATTTGTAACCTTTAAACCTGTTCTTGATAATGTTCTTAGATTTATTCTCTTTAATCCTAGTTTCAAGTAGCCTAAGGATATCCACCTTATTATCAGCCAGGAAATGAAGAACTTCTTGCTGCTTAAGAGGGTCATTACCCCCTCTTATATTCCAAGTGAAAATCTTCATTTACCTCGGTCAGGAGGAAGACTCCCCACTAAGGTATTTTGCATAGTGATTGCAGTCAAATCATAAGACTGACTCAGAGAAGGGTCAAGGGATAGCCCTCTCTTCAAGGCTATTTGAGGATCTATCCCCTCCCCTATCTTGACACATTCTTGATGCATTACAGCAAGATGAAGAGGGTCATGAGCAGGCACATCAGTACCTAAAGAACCCTCTTCATTACCTACTGAGGTACCACCTAGTGACAAGGATACTGAAGGTAAGGGATCCAACTTTCCCTCAGGCAAACAGTCTGCCAGGTCTATTAGAGATGCAAAACTATTAGATAGAGCAACTCCTACAGAATCGGATGGAGATGTTCTCTTCAAGGCTATTTGAGCACCCCCATTCTTATCCCTCTTGCTGCATTCTTGATGCATTACAGTAGCAGACAAGCTAGGAGTGACTACAGGAACATGCACTTCCAAGATGTCTGCTGCTAAGGTACCACCTAGCAAGCAAGGATCACAGTTATATTTGGGATCCAAAGTCTGTGATTTATTAGGAGCAGGTTTAGGCCTATTTATCTTACAAGTTTTTTCTTGATGTCCCATTTTCCCACAAGTTTTACAGTAAAATGGTATCCATTCATATTCAATCCTCTGTTTATAAGGCCCAAAAGGAGTAGTTAGACAAAATGAAGAAGGCAAAGGAGCAGATATATCAGTTTCGACCATTACCTTGGCAAAAGAAAGCTTTGCCTTACAAGTAGTATGCAAGTCTGCAAACATGGGTCTCCCAACTTTACTAGCCAATTTGCTTAGCACAGTACTGGACCATAGATAAGGGTCCAAATCAGGGAAGAGCACCCAAATAGGCAAGACAGAAACCTTCTCCATAACAGTAGAGAAAGAAGGAGTCCATTGTTTAAGGATCAGGGAATTGTTAGCAATCTTCCAAGGACCATGTTTGAGAACATTGTTCATCTCCAATTCAGAAATGAATCTAAAACTAAACCATCCTTTTCTGAAATATTGAACGATGGGCTTAGCAAATCCACTCCAGTTCTTCACCACAAAATCCTCCATATGTTTCAAAGATGGTTTTATACCAATTACATGTCCCATAAGAGTACTTTGCCATATATTAAATTCATCTTGAAAATCATCCAACCCCACCTCAATGTCAATGGAGTTTTTACTTTCCTCATGAAAGAATAAGTTCATTCCTACTTGGTTTTTGGGTTTGACAATGTCAGACCATTTCTTCCCCTCATTCCTGCCTCCATTGCCCAAGCATGTAGCAGGAACTGGAGAAATAGGGACATGAACCTCATTGCACTTAGCATTACTCAATCTCTCAGCATCAGGGTGAACCAGAATACTGGATTCATCAGAACCAACAGAGATAGTACTAGGACTCACAACAAGATTATCCATGTTTTTGTTCAAAATAATAGGGGAATCAGAAACAGGAACTGGATTAACAATGGTGATGCCATTAACTACAGAAACAGGAACAAAAGCTTTCTTAGGAGTAGCAATCCTAGATTTAGAACCAGAGCATTGAATCGCATCAACAATTATATCGTTCAAGCTAAGATTACGAGAAGAAGGTTCATGGGTTTTGGGCGAACTATTAGAATTACCTACAAAAATACCATGAGAATGATCATCAGAGCGAGATGAAGCCAATGGCGTGTTGAACTTAGGTGGGCGACCTCTACCTCTCTTCATAGTAGCAAAAGAGTACAACAATGATGACGAAAATTACAGAGAAAACGGTTTTAGAGAGAGAAATTTCATCTCTCTAGCTCTTATTATTATTATTATTTTTTTTTTACTATTATAAGATGCGCGCAGCTTTCATTAAAATAAAATGTAAAGTTTACAAGAATTTGGTGGGAAGCCGAGAGACAATCTGGGCCCCACCCCCTTAGCAATAGAAAAACTAAGCGTAGTAAAGATATAAGCGGCCACCCGAGCCCCAACATCCAGAGATACCGAGAATTTCTGGATCCGCTTGAGCAAAACAACAGCATCCGAGCCCAGCTCTCCAAGCGAAGAGAAAGAGAAGGGTAGGAAACCATAGCCAGCAGCCGCGCATAAATCTCCATACTTAGCACATTTGCGCTGAGCAGCATCAGCGACAACCCGTCCCGGCACAAAATCGGACATCCCAGTCTGAGTCAAGGGGGAAGACCCTGTCAAATCAACACACACATCACGCCCTCTGTCCCAGAAATAAAGTAGCAAATCCGCAGGACGAAGAGATCCGACATGCCCGTCAACAAAACCGATATCAACCTCCTTGCCCGTAGAAATACCAGACCTATAGCATATGTCAAATAAGGTGTCACGAACGAGGTTATGCCGATGCTTAACCCCCACAGTACCAGTACAAGAAACATCGTGGTCCCCATACACATCATCAGCAAACACCCGAGAGCAAGCAGGACAAGGCCTAGATACCGTGAATAACGGAACACCCAGTCGATACCCCAGTACACTACTGTAAGTCCTCCTGTTCATCGTCTGACCCAACCCATAGATAGGAACCGCACGCAACCAATCAGAGGCGTGGGCACCTTGCTAAGACTTCCACAACGCAAGCTAACGCGGTGTCAAAGAGAAAACAGATTCTGAAGAAGCAGCAACCGTCGCGAAATATATATCTGCCAATTTCTTCATAAGTTTAGGGGCAGCGATTTCACTAGGATCACGTAAAAATCAGAACCTGTAGCCTCCGAAAACACTCGCAAGGCATCGTCAAAAGTAGGACCAGCATCTACAATACCAGAAGGCCGTAGGAGCGTAGCCTGCAGAAATGCAGAGTGCAAACGGGAAGCCACAAAAGCATAGTGTAAAACATCCCCCGCAGGATAAACACCGAGCCCACCCAACTGAAAAGGGAATGTGGCACGGCGCCACTGCCAATCCCCAAAACCAGGCCCAGACGCGGTGACAATACGTTCCAAGCTAGAACGAAGTGCTGCATCAAAGCGAAGATGGACAGACCCAAAGACTCTAGGGGAGCAAGTACGAAGAAAAAAATAGAGCTTAGAAATACCAGTACAAGCACGGAGCATAAGCAACTCGCATTGCGGGTCCTCGATCCTCGCGACTAAATCCATAAGCTCAATGGTCTTAGTCACTCTCCTCGCCACAGGCTCACTGCCAAAAATAGGACAAGTACTGACAGGTCCACCCAAAACCGAGACACCACGCAAGGGCCGGGCAATAGTAGGGGGCAAAAACACCGGGAAGCCGACTCCGAGGATCCTCAATAGGCCAAAAGACCTCAGTCTTAGCCACATTAAGATGGAGACCAAAACGAGGCCCATCTACCATAATCAAATCCAAAACAGCCCCCACCTTCAAAGTGTCCCCAACAATGGTGTCGTCATCCAAATACCAGGCCTGCATAGTAAGATCAAAAGAGTCCCGTATTTTGCACACTATGGGATGCAAAACCAAAGCGAAAAGCAAAGGGCCTAACGGATCACCCTGCTGAACACCTTGACAAGACCACAAGCAATGCTCCCCATAATAAAGACGGGCAGGACTAGAGTAACAAAACTCCACCCAACGGGAAAGAACCGGAGAACGACGGCGGACTTCCTGTAGCATAGTCACACGATCAACAAGGTTGAAACCATTCTGTAAATCAACTACACTAGTAGAAAAACCCCCTATTGCGTCTATTGAATTACGTCGATTCTAAAAGACACGACGCAAAAAGTACTCACTTTTGGCGGGAATGCATTTTTTTCCCTATAGTTAAGCTTTTTGCGTCGCTTATTTAAAGAAACTGACGTATATAATGTTAATTGTTGCGTCGGTTGGGGGCGAAACTGACGTATTTGATCAAATACGTCAGTTGTGTTCTTTAACCGACTTATTTGATATCACCTTTTTGCATCAATTATATTTGAAAACCGATACAAATGATATTTTTAATTAAAAGAAACCAACAATTAAACCTTTTTACGGATTATTATGTATCAAATTTAAGAACTTTTCATCTCCCAAATACTCGTCACTTTTTCTTCACTATCATGAACCCTACTTCTGTTGGACCGTCCCACCACCATCAACGGTGCCCTACTGCTCCTGTGCCGCCACCTCCTCCTCCTCCATAATCGTGTCTTGTGTTAACGGATCCGAGTATTCCCTGATCATCAAGTCCTACCGCTAATCTCTCTTTTTGTCGTTTTATGACCACCCGCGTTCTGCCCTTTTTCGATCTGTTGTCGCACCAGACCAGCAACACCGTGCGGCCCTAATAATAATCAAGTAAGTTTATTGTTCTTTATTATGTTTATTATTTGAATGAAAAATTATTTTTGTGTTATCAATTTTATGATAGTTGTTCGTCTTTATTGTATTTATGAATCGTTTTATCTTCTTGAAATTTCATTTTAGTTTGAATTTAAGGCATAGTAACGGAGTATTTAGGGCATAGTAACATTGATAATGGATTTATGGAAGGGAGTGTTTGAATTGGGATGTGAAGTTTTCTATTTCGGTTTTGTTCATACGATTTTATATTTGAGAACTATATTCGTCTTATACTCTACTCTGTTGAATGCATATAGTTCATTATTTAAATCGGTTTTTCATTGTTTTGGACTACTATATTATTATGTATACTCAAGAACACTTATCATCGTTAACTGCCACTAACATTGTAAAATATAATGAGGTTTAAGATTTATGTAATTATGTGAATTTTTCTTCGAGTTATAATTGTTGGATTGTCAAATTGGTAATCGCCTCTTCTAAGCATGTATTAACAGGAGAAGAGGAGCTGTAATTTGTCAAGCACTTGTGGAGCTTCACTGTTAAATTGAAAATACCTAAGAATATGTCATGAGAAAATCACGTTTAACTTATAAAATTAGTGTTGGTTTTGTTACGATATTATGCTAAGATATATGTGGGTTTTTGATAATTTCATGTGTAAATTTGAAAGTTCATGTCTTTTGTGAAAAATGGACTTTTATAAGTGCAGTATATACTGTCCATCTTGTCCATCTGCTAATCCATTTCTATATAGACATTGGTCAGAGATTAGCTAAAGGCTTGAATGGATAAATTCAACTAAGCTTACCCTAGAAATTTTTTCACTTGCTAAAATATGAATCTCTCTGACCCAGGTGAGGTTAAATTTTTCTTTAACCCTTTCTAATTTCGAAGTTACTTAGTATGCAAGCGAACAAATTGACAAACCAAATGGAGTGATGATCCTGTATCTCAGATGGAGGGAGTAATTTATGTGAGGATTGAGACTTGAGAGCTGGTGCAGAATGTAATAAGTTTTATGCAACTCTCATTCTCTTGAGTATACTTAGGCGATTATCTTTATTTCATTCGACATTTGTTTTTTATACTGTTGTAGCACATTTTCCTTAATAGTTGTTGATTCTTGGAGATAATCACTTGTATTTAGGCACATTAGATGTAGGTAATCTTCTAGACTTAGATACTTGTAACTCTGGTAGAGTGCTATATAAGCTAGACTTTATGAATGCAAACATTAGCCTGCTACTAGTTTCTTTGCTTTATCTTAGTTCATCTCTTCTTTATTATAAACCTATGGTGATAAAAAAAAAATGATGTTCATTTTTATGTTGAATATATACTAGTTTAGGTGTGAAACTTTTATACTTGTATTATAATAGCAGCTAAAGATTGTTCATAAACTCATTCTTTCCTAAACATCTCTACAAGCGAGGTTATAGTGGGTATTTTAGATTTGTAAGCTCTGTAACATATTACTTTGGACAACCCAGCTGGCTGGTCAATCTCAGAGATGGAAGGATGGAAGCTTTTCCTGAAGAAGTTCTTAGGCCCCTTACTATGAGAAATGAATTATTGACCTTAGACTTCTTAGTAGTCATTTTTTTAATGAGTTTCTTGATAATATTAAAAGCATCACAAGGATTACATCTTTTATAAAAACCCATCCTTGAATAAAATTTAGTGTTTTGATTTTCGTTTTACTTCAAAAATATATTTCTAAGGGTCGTATTGGTATGACTGAAATGTGTTGTTCTATGCCTTAAACAATTGTCTAATCTATTTGTAGCTTCTTTTGCCATGTTATCTCAATCGCCACATACACAATATTGATTTTTAAAGCTCATTCTAAAATCTTTTTGCTATAATTATGAACTCATTTCATCTAATGTCCATATACAGTGTAGGAATCGTCTCTCCACTTTGACTGTACACATGTCCTTCCTTGAAACTTCCCCGGATGATGCCCACGTCTAACGAAGTGAAAGACCTGAAGTTTGGTAAACTCTATGACCAAGCTTAAACAAAGGTTGAGTAATAAAAATGGGTAAGTTATCTTGACTCTAGCGATTATAGTTTCGACGAATGTATGTAGCTTTGATGAAGATTCTGATAATGCCAATATATAATGAGGTACTTATCTTTTAATTCTTCATAGTTTTACCCTCTCCCAATAATGTCGAATAATGTCTTATTAGAGAATCATGGCTTGCTTTGAATGTCATATAGTATTACAAATGTGTGTTGTTTTTTTATCCTATTTGTCAATAAACTCCTCTAAAACCCTGTTAGTTAAAAGCTTTGGTACGATGATTTTATACTGGCTAATACTCCCCCCGTCCTAATTATTTGTTTGCATCTGATTAAAATGCTCATCACAATAAATAAGGCAAATAAATATTTGGGACAAGGGGAACAAATCACCCTTATTTTCACTCGCTAAGATAATTTTGACTTTATTTATATTCTGCTTTCAACCTCTCAATTTTTAATTTTCAATTTTCTAGTTGGGTTGCGATGGTTGTTTAAAGAATGTACATTGGTGGAATATATGTTGAAGATGCTTCAAATAGTAAAAGAAGACGAATTCATCATTCGATGGTGCTCAGATCATATGACTTTGTCGAGGTAATTTAATCTTACTTGAACTTATTTCATTGTCTATTTTCTTTTTTCAATAGATTTTCTTACTAATAAGTACTAATTTTAACAATGCAGAATGTTGTAAATTCAACCATGTCAATCAACTATATCAATTTGGCGAGAGAAGTTTGGGCCAGTACATGTTTAGGGAACATTTTGTATAGGTTAGCTTAATAACTAAGACGTTCGTAGGATTATTTATATATTGGATTGTATTTTTAACGTTTTTGTGCTGAATGAGATGTAATGTTGTTTTACATGTGGTGTATTAGGGGTTGGTTGGATTTTTTGTTGCAGGTTTTTAACTTTTGCTATACGGATTGTCGGTTTTACAGGGAGATGCTGCCGAAATTCTGGTAGCAAATATTTATATATAAAAAATAAATTAATAAATTGCATCGATTCTGGATTGAAATGACGCTAATGAGTTGAATAAATTGGCGCAAAAATGAATATAAATTGCATCAGTTCTAATAACAATTGACACAAAAAGGTAAAGAAATTGCATCGGCTCCAGAAAGAAGTGACGCAAATAGTTAAATCAATTAGCGCTAAAATAAAATGTTAATTGCATCAGTTCGGATAACAATGACGCAAAAAAAAAAAATTGCATCAGTTCTATAAGGAAGTGACGCAAATAATCCTTATTGCGTCGGTTGTACCATTTATTGCGTCCATTCTTTGGGATAAAATGACGCAAATGGCGTCTTTTTGCGTCGCTTACTGAATAACAACTGATACAAATTTTAAGCTTATTGCTTCGATTTTTGACCGGTTGTGTCGCAGTCCCGGTGCAAAAATAATTACCCACACTTAGGCTAACAACATAAAGAATGTAATTAGGGAAGTAGGGATCGATCCTCAGGAAGTACGTTTTAACTATGAACTGCTATGGGGTGATTTTTTTTAAGTTCGATTTATTTGAGGTGATTATCTAAACTACTAACATGAAATAAAGTGACAAGTATACAATGACGATATTTAAATGACAAGTATGGAAATTGCGATAAAAATAAATTTAATCTAATTGATGACGATAATAAAATTGCAAGATAAAATGAACTAGTCTACTTGACGGAAAGGGAAATGACAATAATTAAATCTAACTAAGAACGATAATTAAAATAACAATATTGAGAAGCTACCTAACTAAAATAATAGAAAACTAATAAACTAACAAATAACAATAAAATAAACTATCTAAGAACGGTAATAAAATGACGGTATAATAAAATAACTAAAACGATAAAATAAACTATCTAATCAAATTGATATAGAGAATTAGAAATTCATGTCAAATGATTTAAAAGCTTTATTGATACCAATATTAGAATTACTACGATTGTCTAAGCCTTGTAGCGGTATATTCCTCTCGGATTCGTTCCGACTTTTTAATGGGTCCTAACGTCCTTTCAGCCTGGTTAGGTCACTAAACCCCTATTGGTAGTCCTAATTCCCATCCCAACTCTCGTTTCTAAGACGGAAATTGACTAATACAAACAATTGTTTATGGCCATTAAACAAAGTTATAGAATTTGACACAACCAAAGGAAGAAACAAACTAGATGGTTCTATTGGTATCGATTCTTCTTTTAATTCATTTTAACTAGCAAATCATTTCAATATTTCAATTTTATTTATTATATTTACATAATGATAATCCTACACTACTAGATTTAATTTATGTGATTAAATAAATTAAGAGGAAAAGATGTAGGAAATTAAACTATGAATTAGGGATATTAAAATGATTGACATGATCAATATTAAATTGGCTATTATTCTAATGATGAAATTTACAATGATTATTATATGACTAGGTGAAGTAAAATGAGACATATTAAACGACGATTTAATTTTGACTAAATTACTTTTATACGGGATTACTAACAACAATGATAATACGAAAAGAAGGCTAAGTAGATTATAACTCAAGGTTTATGAAAGTGATAGAATCTATTATAAAATAAACATAACGGTATTGAAAATAATGAAAGCAAAAGATAGAGAATTACCGGGAATGGAAATACAACGATGTAAGAGAAAATAATAAGAACGAATTTCAACCAAAATGTAATGATAAAACAGTAGATAGTGCTAGAGAAAATGCTTGAAGTAAGATGTCTAAACTTGCATACAAAACCACAAACTATAAACTATAATCTAACTTGTATGTAAATTGCTAAATGTAAGAGATGGTAATATGATTGGTATGTAATGTAATGTAATGTAATCTAATGTAATCCAATGTGTCCTTCATGATGATGATGATCTTAGGCTTTTATAGCGCTGCAAGGTTGAGCTTTTCCATCCGGATTCATACCCTAGACAAGGCAATAAACATCCCCATTAAAGCTTGGGAGAAGAAGAGGCGAGAGGCGTTCAGCAGCATACATACCCGATCGGATATATGGTAAATCCGATCGGATATGTAACCCTGATGGATCTTCTTTCGTCTCTTCGAATTTCTTCTTTGGGCACGGAATCCTATGCCTTATTTTGGTAGTTTGCATCTCGGAAATGGTCTTGGGCCAGGCTTTGGTTGACTTGGGCTTGTGTTTTAATTGAGAAACTAAGTCAAAAGTCAAGACCAATCCACTTTAAGGAATGATGCAATGGGAATTGTGATCCAATCATGAAATTGCTATCATCGGTTCCTCGTAAACTTGTATTCTAGTGCCTTTGCTCCATAAAGTAAGAAAATATAGCAAAACCGCTTCATTTCATATAAAATGAGACAAAGCACGCAAAACAACTAGAATAGTAATATTAGCTCGTTAATCACTTAACAAAGTGCATAAATCATATAGAAATCGAGCTAAAACGGGGGATAAATTAGTACAAAATATCGCTTATCAATTTCATAGCCGACGCAAGAGCAAATACAACCCCTCGAAATGCGTCACCCTAAAACGGACGCAAATAACCATTTATAACTGACGCGATAGGGGTTTTTTCCACTAGTGCTAGCAACATAGACAATCCTACATCACCACCACGGGCCTCAATGAGTCGATTCAAGACATGCAAGTTAGCCTCTCCTCCACCGGACACCCCAACCCTAAACTGCAGACCAGCAAAATAAGTAGACAAAGTAGGATTTTCCAAACAAGCACCAACCTTAGAGACAAGACGTCTCCAGACAGTGCCAACAGCGATAGGACGAACACCCCCGCACGGCTTAAAGCGGCGTAAGCGGAGCGCTGGCAATGTACTCACGAAGGGCTATAGGGCACCGACCCTTTAAGAAAAGATTAACCACCCTAGTAATAGAAGCGATCAAATCATCGGAGACAGCCACAGCAGCACCACTCAAACAGTTCATAAGGTGTTGGGCACGAAGTCCATCCCTCCCGCAAGAAGTGCCACGCGGGAAACCACGAATCATATCTAATACCACCGCCGAAGAGGTAACAAGAGAATGATGATCCACAGGCAAAGGAGGCAGCAAAGGAGATGGGGCGACAGGATGCTTCTCTCGCAGAGCACCAAGAGTGGCATCAGAGTAGGGGCGACGCCAAAGGAAGAAAGCACCCTAACAGCAGCAGTATAGTGGCCATCACAAACCTTCCGCCGACACTGGCGGAGGTTAAGCTCACTCAAATCCAGATCTTCCCCCACATAAAACGAAGGAGGAACCTCAGCCAAACACTCCTGCAAAAGCTGTAATCCTGATCGTGCTTGTCGCGAGCTCGATACAAAGATAAATTACCCAGACTAGGCTAATAACAATTTAATGTAATTAGGGAAGTAGGGGTCGATCCTCAGGGAGATGGTGTTTCCTATAAAATGTGAACTGTCTCGCAATTTGGTCTTATCTAACGAATATCTGGGTTTTGGGATTATGATATCTAAACTAACAAAAAGCATAAATGAAAACAAAATAAAAAGAATTGAAGATGAAAGCAATAAAGCAAATGATGAATTTACAATAATGAAAAGCATCTAGGGAAGTAGGTTCACACATGTAGATTAATATATTGATGCAATTGGATATGGAACATGCAAATAATTCATTGTGAGTTCGTAAGAATGATGTGTTCATTACAATCATAGATCAGATGGTCTAGCAGGCTTTTAGGCAATTTACTAGGTCTTAATCCACCATGTCATGCTTTGTCTATTCAATTTTCGTATCTCTACCTTGGAAAAGAATTCCATGCTAGTCAATGATTGTGACACCCTCAAATTTGCGGAAAGAAAAAAAATAATTTAACTAAATAAAATATGAGAATACATAACGAAGGTGTCATAAATAAAAAGGGTCATTACAAAACGGTAATAATATTATACAAAAGAAATATACAAGACGGGAGACATATCTCCCGTATAAATACGGAAATAAAAGAGTGTATAATAATATACAATCTAAGAACCGAATATAGGTCCAAGGTAAATACTTCGCTCGCTAGCTCGTCAATGTACCCAAAGTATGCATCACCACCTGTTCGACCGCATTAAATATAAACACGGAAGCCACAGTCAGTGGGGAGTAACTCCGAGTTCTCCCAGCCACGAAATGTCGAGTTTAATGAAACATGAATAACATAAAAGCAATGTATATGGAAAATACAAAACTTTAACATAAATGATATGCTTTTCATGTTATGAAACAATTAACTAACATATAACCAATCATGCGAAAGCTATCATGTGAAACCGATAATAAAATATAAAAGAGGTAGGGAAGCTGGTATGCTGGCTCAGCGGTTACCATGTAACATGGCCCTGATACACTCAAACCCTAATCAACACGTAATCATGTGAATCAGTTAACAATCGGTAATCCAAACTCTATCAATCCTTAGCCGGCTTGCATCTCACCTTCTAAAACTCATAGAATCATCAAACATGAAAGACCAATACTTCTACAAACAGGCATAAGTTCTTAGAACCGTCAATAGTCGACTTCTGTAACTCGAGGCTATACCACAAGGTAGGATATACTTAAATATTTAGGCTCAGCGGTCACGCTAATGACATGGCCCAAATACCAAGCACACATCTGGGCTCAGCGGTTACACTAATAACATGGCCCAGATCCAAAGCACATATCTTAGCTCAGAGGGTACCCTAATAACATGTCCAAGATACGACTCAACCCTAAACCTAGACTGCGCAGACCTAGAGAAATGCGAAGATCCATCGCATCCAAGACCCATGATACAATCACATGAGTACCCCTAAGGAGATCCACCAAAGGGTTGGCTAGTACTAAAGCTGGCTCCCTTCCCCAAAGTGGAAGCAATGGCAGCCATGCCCCGACTTGAAGATCCATCAAGCCGGAACACAAAAGCTATCAAGCAGTGAACATATACTCGTTAAAGATAGTAAGGCCTATCAATGTCATGGTCCAAGATACTCATTTAGAATTAGAAGGGTCAAGACGCCATATACTCATAATTCTCTATGGGTACTTAGTCAACACGACACCAACCATATAATCAAACAGTCACGGGAAAAACTTCCTATCATGTGACTAATTGCACATAAATCATATTCAAATATCATATCGCCTCATATCTACTAAGGCTCATTCATTCATTTATTAAATAAAACCTTACCTGAAGACAAATCCCCGACCCGAGTCCCGCGACGGGTCATCAGTCAAAACGGGGCTGACTAGATCTTAGTTTGACCAAACCCGTTTGGCCAAACCGGCTAGAAACAGAGTCTTAGCCCTCGAGGCTTGAACATAAGAATCATCATATTCATTACATGTTATTTTATTAAGACTTCTAACATGTGAATTATTAAATCTTACGTAAACCCCCGCTTGACTTAAATGATATCCAATTAAACTACGATCTCGTCTTATAATTTCTAACATGTGAGAAATAATAATTTATGAAAAACCTTTTTAATTAAATATTTTACTTATTAACATTTCCCACTTGCTAAATATTACAAAACATGATAAAAATAACGATAACTCAAAAACCGTCACAAGTCTAAGGAAGGGGACCCACGGGCTGATTTGGGCCGACTTGACACGGGCCTGGACTGGGCCCACGGCCTGGTTTGGGCCTGTTTTGGGCTGTTTTGTCGATTTTACTAAAATCGTTTCCTAATATTTCCCGCATGCTTAACATATTTAAAACCCGTCAAAACAACCATAAAACAATCAAGTATCGACACAACCCAAAGACCAAAACCCGGACCAACCATGGACCAACCCAGACCGGGTCTGAACCGGCCTGGACCGGCTGGTTTGGTCCGGTTCACAGCCCCTAAACCGCCCCCCCTAAACAGCCCCAAAACCGGTTCCCACAACAACAAACACAAATTATTTCCAACATGTTTTAATTAATCAACAAACATTTTAACATCCAATTCAACCATCATGCATATTAAAATCATGATTATGAAGAAATCATAAATATATGTCAAGAACACCAACATGTTTATAAATTCATACCACATGATAAGAACGATTACTTATCATGTTACTAATTAAAAACCGTAAATCATAAACACTAACTAAAGTATGTAACATTGATTCGTCGAGTAACTCGGAATCGTTACCTTAGCTAACACAAAATCAAGTAGCACCAAAATATAAGAAATAAGAACTAAGAAACCCGTCTTCTAGTCTTCTCCTAAAATATACGAGTCACCAAACTCGTCTTCAACATCTTCCCCTATAAGAAATGACAAGAAAAACATTATTAGAACTTAAACTTGATTTTCCATAATTAAATGTTGAAAACGATTTTGTCGGATTTGAAATAAAACCGTACTTGAAGATGGAGAGCGAAGAGGAGGTTCTAGAAATATAAGTTAGGACGGATTTAAGTAAGAAATGAAGGTTTTATGATGATTTTGCTCAAGAACGACGAAGAACGGATGAAGAACGCTCAAGAACAAATGAAGAACGATGAAGAACGATTAATTTGATCTTAATTTGATTTATTGTAAAATGAAAAGTTGTTAGTGAGTATGTGGTGAGTGAGGGCCGTGTATGTGGTGAGTGAGGGCCGTGTAAATATAGAGGAATTAGGAAGTCGGATTTTGAAATTGTTGTTACGGAATTGACTCGCGTCTATTAATTATATTACGGTAATCGATTAAATATAATTAGCGGTTAAGTTAATTGAACTAAATATCAAGATTTTATGTTATTATAATGAAAAGAAAGGAAAATATCAAGGTGAAAGAGAGGACAAAGGAGACGTGTGAAATGGTGAGAAATCGGGTCTGTTTTTAAGCGATTTGTGGAGTTTAAATTGACAGACCGATAAAGTTACAAATATCTTAGATATTTTATTAGTTTAATCATATTAATTAAAAGATCTAATATGAGTGGAAAAAAAGTGACATGGCGCGTGTGACTCATGTCAAAGTCGGGGTTCGGGACTTAAGTTGACCCGGGAATAGTTAAATGACGTTCGGTTAAAACCGTAAAAGTTATTCTTTAAATTCAGAATAAATTCAAAATAATTATATTAAATTACGATAAATTCCGATAAATCTTAATAAAAATAAATTAAATTTATTATTTTTCAAATATAATTTCGGTCTTTAAAATTACGAGGCGAGTCGGGAAAAGTCAACGAAAGTCAAAGTTGACTAAAAAGTAAAGAAAAGTCAATGATGACTTAAAAGTCAAGAAAAGTAAATGACGACTTAAAAGTCAAGAAAAGTCAATGACGACTTTTAAAAAGTCAAGAAAAAGTCAAAGACGACTTAAAAGTCAAGAAAAGTCAAAGATGACTAAAAACGGTCTTTTCATGAAATCTCTCAGAAATTCCAAATACGAACGCGGAATTTCAAAATACGACTCGGAACAAAAATTTCTATTTTAAAACCTTAAGTCTGCTGAAAAGCGTTAGTAAATATTTTTACTAGAAAAATTGGGTACTTTTCGGGTTGTTACAATCATAATATCTAGATATTATTTCACTTTATCGATCAGTTAACGAAAATTACGCAAAACGATCGAAATCAGATCCGTCTTCTCATCATTTCACACGGCTCATAAGTCCTCTAATAGGACTAGATATTTGTCTTTCTTTTGATTATTAATAACATAATATCTTGATATTTAGTGTAATTAACTTTATCGTTAATTATATTCCATCGTTTACCGTAAAATAATTATTAAACGCGAGTCAATTACGTAACAATAATTTCCAAACCCGACATCTTTATTTGTCTATATTTACACGGCTCATCCTACCATCATCACTCACTAACAACTTTTCATTTTACAATAAATCAAATAAAGATCAAAATATCGATTTCTTTAATCGTTCTTCGTGTTATTCGTCGTTCATCATTTGTTCTTCATTGATCTTGAGCAAAACCTTCATAAAACCTTCAATTCTTAATTAAATCCTTCCTATCTTATATTTCTAGACTCTCCTCTTCGCTCTCCATCTTCACGTATGGTTTAATTTCAATTCCGTCAAGATCGTTTTCAACACTTTAATTATGGAAATTTATATTTTTAGTTCTAATAATGTTTTCTTGTTATTTCTTATAGGGGAAGACTTTGAAGACGAGTTTGGAGACTCGTATATTTTGGGTGAAGATTAGTAGAGGGGTTTCTTAATTATTATACTTCTTATTATTTTGGTGCTAATTGTTTTGGCTAGCTAAGGTAACAATTCCGTTTTACTCGACGAAATAATGTCACATAGCCTTTAGTTTTTGGTTCATGTTATGGTTATTTATGATTTTAGTAGTAACATGAGATGATATGGAATTTTTATGTTGTTTTATTGTTCTTGATGATTTTTATGTTGTATGAATTTTTATGTTGTTTTAGTGTTCTTGATGAATTTTGAGGATTTTCCATAAGTTATGATTTTTAGGTTGTGTAGGAAATTTTAACAATTTTAGTGTTCTTGATAAATTTTGATGATTTTTAATAAGTTATGATTTTTATGATGTGTAGGAAATTTTAACAAGTTTAGTGTTCTTGATAAATTTTGATGATTTTTAATAAGTTATGATTTTTATGATGTTGATGAATTTTAATGGTTTTTATTAAGTTATGATTTTTATGTTGTTTGGGAAATTTTTCATATGTTAGTGTTCTTGATGAATTTTGATGAGTTTTATTAACTTATGATTTTTATGTTGTTTAGGAAATTTTTCATATGTTAGTGTTCTTGATGAATTTGGGTGATTGTTCATAATAATGATTTTGTATGGATGTTGTAAAAAATGGTTGTTTGAGAATTAAAACATGTTGGAATTAATTTGATGTTGTTTGTTGGTTGAACCGTGGGCATGGCAGTGAACCGGACCAAACCAGACCGGTCCAGGCCGGTTCAGACCCGGTCTGGGTTGGTCCATGGTGGGTCCGGGTTTTAATCTTTGGGTTGTGTCGATGTTTGATTGTTTAATTGTTGTTTTGACGGGTTTTAATTATGTTAAAGCATGCGGGAAATAATTAGAAACGATTTTTATTAAAATTGTCAAAACAGCCAAAACAGGCCCAAATCTGTCCGTGGGCCCATCCAGGCCCATGTGGGGTCCGGCCCAACTCAGCCCGTGGGTCCCACTTTGGGACTTGTGACGGTTTTTGAGTTATCGTCATTTTTATCGCGTTTTGTAATAATTAGCAAGCGAGAAATATTAATAAGTAAAATATTTAATTAAAAAAGGTTTTTCATTAAATTATTATTTCTCACATGTTAGAAATTATAAGACGAGATCGTAGTTTAATTTAATATCCTTTTAGTCAAACGGGTTTTGGGGTATGATATAATAATTCACATGTTAGAAGTCTTAATAAAATAACATGAAATGAATATGTTGATTTTATGTCTATGTGGAAAAGACTCTGTTTCTAGCCGGTTTGATCCAACGGGTTTGGTCAAAATAAGATCTAGTCAGCCCCGATTTGACTGATGACCCGTCGCGGGACTCGGGTCGGGGATTTGTCTTCAAGTAAAGTTGTATTTAATTACTGAATTAGCCTTAGT